>RBNI01004095.1:0-14662 GCA_003990745.1 Jimgerdemannia flammicorona | reverse complement strand
CTGGAATTTATCATGAACCATCTGACAATCTGGAGAGAATTGAACCTGATGTACAAGGACAATTTGACCTCCACACCTGCAACAAGTGGGACAAACTTCATTCAAAGAAAGAAGTACTCCAATTAAACCAGCAAATAGGCAAAACCTTATTCACCGAACTCCTTGCACTACACCCAGCAAGTCAAGACAAAGAAGGTCTTATAGAAGCCTTCTTTACTCTTCTCAACAAGAGTTTTGTCAGCTCCACAAATCCAAGCGACCTAGGACAACCAGCAGCAGTCTTTCTAGCCTTAGTTCCTCATGAAGCCCAAGCTTCTGTAGCCAAGTAGCTCAACTCTACTAACTTTCACTGTACCAGGACCAAGACCGCATTATACTACCGATTCCAGAACAGCAAGGCCCACCACATTCTTAAGGAAGAAGCAAGAGAAACCCTTCATCAACTACCTGATCCTGAACCTAAAGCAGGCCCTGCTACAACCCTACCTGAATCTGAAACCAATACTGAACCAGAACTTGACTTTGAATTAAGTCCATCTGAAATCAGATATATAACTGATTCTGTCTACTTTGATGCCGAGCAAACCCAAGTACACAGGGACCAAACTGAAGAGGAGGAGGAGTATCTCAGCGAATTCGATCCTGGATATACTGCCGAAGGAGATGAACCTCCATCAGGACAGAACACACCTACACAGCAACAGACAGCTATCTATCAAGCCCTTACTCCAGACCCACAACTATTACTCTAGCAACTTACACAGACCCAAAGAACCCCATCACACTCTGCACCAGTACCTTAAGTAGTACCAGTAACACCACTACCAGCAGTCCAATGCCTCCAGTAAACAACATGGCAAACCAACAGATTCTAGACCTCACAGCTCAGATAGCCATAATGGCAGCAACCATTACTGCCTTAGCCGAACAGACTCGACTTACAAAAAACCTGAGCCTACCTACCTTCAATGGTACTGTACAAGAAGTCCAAAGCTTTATTAGTATAGTGGACACCAACTTCAAAGCCAATCAATGGACCAACGAACGAGTCACTGACTGCATTCTGACAAATAATCAAGACCACACTCTGGAACAACTCTTTGCTACCACCACAGCCTATGTCTGCCGAGTTGTTACATTCTTCCGAGGACCTGCCAAAGAATGGTGGCGAACCCTTCCTGAAAAACCCCTCACATGGGACACCCGATCTGCAGTAGTTGCTCAGAATGCAGCAAATAATGCCCCAGAATATGGAGCCCATCCTGCAGCCCCTGGACTTAAACAACTCATGATTGCTCAATATCGCAGTGAAACCATGATTGCTGAATCCTGAGTAAAACTCCACAATCTCAAATTCGATGTACATGGCAAGGAGGAATTCGAAACCTTCTGTACGAAACTCGAGTTACTCCTGAACACTGTTGGCCTAGGATATATTGCCAATGATGAAGCATGAAATGGTACAAGAGCAGATCATTTATTCGATGTCCTGCCTGAATGGCTTACTAGAAAAATCCGAGAACAAGGATGCCCAGTTGGGTGTGACCACCAACAATGGTGCCTGGCAAGAATCAAGACCATGGTCAAGCGAATTTTAACAGCTGGACCAATTTTGCCCCAAAGACAATTTAACAACAAGGAAAAGACTTGGACCAAGAAAGAAGAACCCAAGCATGAAGCATCCCGAGCTCCCTCAATATCCACTTCGTGGATACCCAGAAATCATGAACCCACTCAGCTGAGTACCTTCAAGAAACTCACTGAGGGTGAAAGGAATGAACTTAGAAGAAGCGGAGCATGCTTCTATTGCCGAAAGATAGGACACATGGCCAGTGCCTGCCCTAACCGAAAACCCCGAACAGCAACATAAGCAACTGTTACCACTCTGCACCACCTCAACAACCTGACCACCAGAACCCTAGACTTTGTCAAGTTAAGACAAACTGCCAAAGCCCCAATCAAAGGAAGTCAAAAAGCAGCTGGATATGACCTGTATACAGCCAAAGAAGCTACAGTCTCCAACCGAGAAGTCAAGCAAGTCTATACAGGAATCAGTATCCAAATTCCTGAAGGACATGTTGGAAGAATATGCTGTTGCAGTAGCCTAGCGTTAAAAGGACTCTCAGTAAAAGGAGGAGTCATTGATGAAGATTATACAGGCGAAATTATTGTCCTCATCCAAAACTACAGTTGGATACCCTTCAAGATCCCTATAGGCTTCTGTATTGCCCAGATCCTATTCGAGAAAATTGAGTCAACCCTGACAGTCAAGGAAGTCCCTGAACTACTGCCCACTATCCAAGGATCCAAAGGATTTGGTTCATCAAACAAGGCCCCAGTCCAATCTACCATGAACAGAGAAGAACAATTCTACAAGAAAATTGAAGATAGATATGTACCAAGTGGCCGATGCCCCTATGGTATTGGAATGTACTCTTCCCGAATGATTGATGATTACTTCTCTTGTGTCAATGAACTGACTCAAAGAAGAAGCAACAGAAGGAAAGCTCCTACAATCGAAATCACCACCATTGGATCAGACAAACTACTTACACTTAAAGCTTTTGTCAATCGAGCACCTGTCAAAATCATGATAGACAGTGGTGCCTCGGGCAACTTCATCAATGAGGAAACAGCCAACAGACTCAAGGTCTTCACCTCTCCAGTACAACAAACTCAAGCAGTTGCCACAGCTGATGGAACCTCACATGTCATTAGCAAGGAAGTCCGCAATCTACCCTTCCGAATTGGTGACTATCGAGTACATGTTACCCTCCAAATTGTACCACTCCCTGACAATGAAATCATCCTTGGAACTCTATGGTTAAAACAAGAGAACCCCATGATCAATTGGGTAAACCATTCTCTGACCATCAAGAAAGGATGCCACAACTTCAAACTGTAAGGCAAAAAAGATCCAATCAACTCTAGTGGCCCTAGACCAAAGATCACCCACATCAACAAACTACAACTTAAGAAATTAGCCAAGAAATGCCCTCTCTTTGCTATCTCCATCCGTCCATTCAAAGGAGAACCCGAGAACTCTGAAGAAGACTTTTCCAAAGTTGACAGCCATGTCAGACCACTACTTCAGAAATTCCAAGATATATTCCCAAAGAAACTCCTAAAAGGTCTACCTCTCAAACGAGTAGTAGACCATGCCATCAAGACCATTCCAGATGCCAAGCCAGCCTTCAAGTCAATCTACCACATGTCTCCAAGAGAAATCGATGCACTCAAGAAAGAAATTGACAAACTCCTAGAACAAGGATTCATCAGACCTAGTGTATCACCCTATGGTGCACCAGTCCTCTTTGTTGTCAAGAAAGGAGGAGACCTGCGAATGTACATTGATTACCGTGACCTCAACAAACAGACCATCAAGAACTGTTGCCCACTACCCAGAATTGATGAAATATTCGACAGACTTACCAACCCACAATTTATGAGCTCTTTTGACCTGAGAAATGGTTACTGGCAAATTGCTATGAAAGAAGAAGACATCTACAAGACTACCTTCCAAACCCACTATGGACATTTCGAATTCCTGGATATGCCCTTTGGCTTAACCAATGCTCCTGCAATCTTCCAGATACTGATGAATACTATTCTGCACCCATACCTGGACAAATTCATTATTGTCTATATTGATGACATCCTAGTCTTTAGCAAAACCCTGGAGGAACATCTCGAACACCTTGAACTAGTACTACTGAAACTCTGAGAAAACAGACTCTTTGCAAAACTCAGCAAGTGTGAATTTCTTCTAAAAGAAATTCAATTCCTTGGACACATTGTCACACCGAATGGAATCAAAGTGAACCCCAGCAAAATCTCCACAATCAAGGATTGGCCCAGACCCAAGAAGCTGAAAGACCTCTAGTCATTCCTGGGATTAGCAAACTATTACAGGCAATTTGTTGCCAACTTTGCCAAAATCGCCACTACCCTTACTCAAATGACCAAGCATAACAAGAAAGGAGAACAGCCCTGGACCATGAAATAAGAGAAAGACTTCAACAATCTTGCAAATTGGGGACCTGAATAAGATGTAGCCTTTCAAGCATTGAAAGATGCCCTGATAACCACTCCAGTACTTTAAGCGGCAAATCCTGCCCTATCATATGAAGTTACTACTGATGCCTCTGACCTAGCTCTTGGAGCAGTACTCATGCAAGAAGGACACCCTGTGGCCTATCACTCCCACAAGTTCAATGACGCCGAAATCAACTACGCAACTCATGAGAAGGAAATGTTAGCCATCATAGACACTCTGATCAAATGGTGACCATACCTAGAAGGAGCACACTTCACTATATTGACTGACCACAAGTCATTAGTCAACATCAAGACCCAGGCTACCCTTTCTCAAAAGCAAGCCAGATGGATGAAAGTCCTCACCAACTTTGACTACGAAATTCAGTACTGCCCTGGCAAGGAAAACATTATTGCCGATGCAATCTCCAGACCACCTATTGAAGAAGTTATCCAAACTCTCACCCAGGTTACAAACTCCATCATGGAACAAATTATCACAGCATGTGCTGATGATAAGGAAGCTCAAGCACTCTAAGAAATCCTGAACAGTGATGATGCTGACAAGCATACCTGGTACAATCAATACCAACTCAAGGATAATACTATCTACTACAAAGACAGATTGTATGTTCCAAACAACCAAGACCTCCAAAAGACTATCCTATTCGAATGTCATGATGCCCCTATAGCTGGACACTTAGGATTTGATAAATGCTATAAAGTTATCTCCCGAAACTTCTATTGGCCCCGCATGGCAGATCAGCTCAAAACCTACATCACTTCCTGTAATGCCTGCCAATGGAACAAGTCCTCAACACTAGCAAAACCTGGTCTACTCCACCCTATCTCCATACCATCTGCTAATTGGGAACAAGTCTCTATAGACCTCATTGTACAACTACCCTGAACCAAGAATGGAAAAGATGCAATTGTTGTCTTTGTGGACTATCTGAGCAAACAAGCTCACTTCATGCCAACCACCACTACTGCAACAGCACCAGACATAGCTACACTCTTGTTTGACAATATCTTCCACTATCATGGTCTTCCTAAGACCATTGTTAGTGACCGAGATCCGAAATTCACCAGCCATTTTTGGAAAGCCCTCTATGCACACCTTGGAACAAAACTTGCACTATCTACAGCCTTTCATCCTGAAACTGATGGCCAAACTGAAAGAATGAATCGAACTCTGGAACAAATGCTAAGAAACTATGTTTCCTACAGATAAGATGATTGGCATAAACACCTCACTACAGTCAAGTTTGCCTATAACAACACAAGCAAGCCTCTCTTAGAATGACCCCATTCTTCGCCAATACTGGACAAAACCCAAACACTCCTCTGACACTCATCTGAACCACTGAAGAACCCTCTACAGTCGAAGCTGTTGAAGAATTCTTACTCCAAATGTATAATCTAAGCCAGATTGCAATTGAGAATTTATCGCGAGCTCAAGAACAACAGTCACAGTATGTTAACCAACACCACCGAGAAGAAACCTTCGATATTGGAGAAAAAGTTCTATTAGACATCCGAGGATACTGAGTTGACAACCTCAAGCACAGACCATCTACAAAGCTGAACAGCAAGTTCATTGGACCATTCGAAGTTATTTCACAAGTCTCTCCGACCTCCTACAAATTGGCACTACCAGACACCATTAAGATTCACCCAGTCTTCAATGTCCAATGTCTCAAGCGATACAATGACAATGATGATGAACTATTCTCGAACCGAACTACAAAACCACCTGCACCTATCATTATTAATGACCAAGAAGAATACGAAGTTGAACAAATCCTCAATAGACGTGGCCACAAGAACCACTCAGAGTATCTCATTAAATGGAAAGGATATCCAATCCATGATGCAACATGGGAACCCAAGACCAATCTCCAGAATGCTACTGACTTAGTTCAAGAATACGATTCCTTGAACAACTGAATACTGAATACTCCTGCACCTATTAGTACATAATATATACTACTCTCCTGAACATTATAATTATCACGAACCCAATCAAGAACTCAGCAAGACAGAACAAAAGAATACTGACCCTCTGAAAAAATAGCAAAACTGAAAGCAAGCCTATTCTCTCCGTACCACTGGTGGGAAATGAGGCGTAGACATTTAAGAAGATTCCTTAGAGGAAATTCTCCAGCAGTGAATGACATCAGAATCACTTCTGGTGCACAGCATTGAACACACGACCCTTTAACATGTGAATCCAATATGTTAGGCAACTGTACTACAAGCATGCCACTTTCTGAAAAAAATAGACGTTACCGGACTTTTGACCTCCCAAACAGTGTAACAACACTAGAACAAAATTAGAAGGCCCCGACGAGGACGTCGAAAGCTAAGAAGGGGAGAGTTGTAAGCACACAACCTCTAAGCAACAGAAATCACATGTCACCCTCTTAACAAGCCACTGAAATCACACGCGACCTCTGAACAAATCTGGAAATCACCTGTGCGATCACAAAGCTAAGTCAAACAGAAGTCACAGCACACAAAGCTGAGTCAATATGAAGTCACGGAACACAAGACTCACACAAATGGAATCTTACCAATCAAGAACAGATGCATATATACTGAGCCCTAAGATGCATCAAAACAGAGAACCAAAACAAATAACAACCACAACTTCCAAAATACACAAACATGACCACCGAGATCTACAACCACATCCGCGCTGATATTTGGAATGCTATTGTCAACCGAGCCACATCCACTCTGCCCCTCATGAATATCCATAGCCTCGCACCCCTCTACTTTGTGGAAGCCTGATGGAATACCCTGAACATGCTTAATGAGGCCCACCGGATCGGACAAATCTCAAGCTACTACCAGATCAGCCGCCTCCTAGAAGACATGGTCAAACACCACCATGATACAGACATTACCCAAATGTCTCAACACCAGAAGCTCATCGCCCGCAAATACTGAGAACTCTTCTATGAGTACAGCACCTTTATCCCCTGCCTCCAAGTTACTACCAGCGAAATGGTTGCTACTCTGTCCTATGGCCAAATCGATGACATGATACAAGAACTCAACCACAAGTATCTCGAATATGTTCAGACCACTGACAGAACCTTCCTGTACTCTGACGACCACATTCTGCAAATGCCCCAAGTTGGATATGCCATGAAGGACATCTATGATATAATCAACTTCAACGAAGATGAAGCAGAAGACAATGATCCCTCTGACGCCGACATGACCTCAAGCCAAGGATCTCTACCAACTCTGATCACACTGCCAACCTTGTCAATGAACTTACAACAGTTCATAACCACATACGAGACTTATTGGGACAATGACCACTGGCACAAATACCAACCTGCATTCACCCCCGATTACTTCAACTACAATGAAGAGACTGGAGAACACAACCTGTACCTCTAGACAACCCTCGAGATTAAACCAACAACTCCACCACCTGAGTATGAGCGACATGAACCACAACTGTCAGCTTACTACAACCCCGTGACTCATAGTGCTATAACCTATAGAAGGTACACAGACAGCGAATCCGATGAAAGTGAAGACAATACACCCCTCCTTTGCCCACCAACACCTTATCCAGCATATGAGACAGATGATGCTATCCTATAGGATGGAGATGAAGTTCCAATATATTACTACCTTAGTGAACAAGGAGAAGTAATCCGCAAACCACTTTTCCTAGACGACTACTTCATCAGAGATGAAGCAAATGATGGTGATATCATCGAAGACTATCCAGACAGCACCTAAACCTGTAAATAGCCTAACAGTCATAGTATAGTTAGATTAGCCTTATACGACGTGACTGCATTCCGACTCAGTAAAGCACTTAGTGCTACACTCATATTTAGCATAGTCCAGATAGCCCCTCACTAGTATAAATACCCCCTCTCCCAGACCTCAGAATCTCAGACCTGAATAATCTGAACACAACCCCTGAGCACTTCCCCACAATAACCCTTCACACAACTACTTCTAGTATAGCAATATCATGAATAGCGAATAAACCTATTTGATAACCCACAAACCACTCTTAAGTAAATCTGCCCCCGTTAGGTCCTACTCCTAACCCTGTCATGAAATTTCCTAATTGGGTATTGTCTGCAGCGATATGCCAATTCAACTAAGCTGGTCTTAGTTTCTTGAACTTCCTGAAATACAGAAAATCCTGAACATCCAGAACTAGTCCAAAAAAGGACTTTGGTTGAGACGTCAACCTGATCTTGAAATCAATAAGCATAGAGGATGTACTCCATATGAAATTGATCTTGATCATAAGAAAACAGTCTTCCAGAATATCCAGAACTTCCAGAAAACCCTTCCAGAACTATGTAACAGTTACCCTAAAAAAGCAACCCTCTTACAATAACTCTGCAACTCATAGTACTATTACTTATAAAAGATATACAGATAGCAAATCTGATAAAAGTAAAGATGATGTACTCCTTTTCTACCTACTGACACTCTACTTAGCTTATGAGACAGATGATGCTATCTTATAGAATGATGATATAGTCCCAACCTATTACTATATGAATAAATAGAGAGATATTATCCAAGAATTCTTCTTTCTAGATAACTACTTTATCAGAGATAATATTATCAATAGTGATCTTATCAAAAACTATCCAGACAGTATCTAAATCTATAGATAGCTTAGTAGTTATTAGTATAGTTAGATTAGTCTTATATAATATAACTGCATACTGACTCAGTAGTCAGATGATCTCCTGATATATCAGTTCATACTTATACTATATAACTGCATTCCAACTCAGCAAGGTACTAAATGCTATACTCATATTTAGTATAGTCTAGATAGCTCTCCATTAGTATAAATATCCCCTCTCTTAGATCTCAGAAACTCAGACTTAAATAAATCCAAATATATAAGAACTTCTGAATACTTTCTCTCAATATCCCTTCATACAACTACTCCTAGTATAGCAATATTATAAATAGTAAATAAACCTATTTAATAACTCACAAACCACTTTTAAATAAATCTATACCCCATTAGGTCTTACTTCTAACTATATCATGAAATTTTCTAATTAGATATTGTCTGCAGTAATATGCCAATTCAACTAAACTGATCTTAGTTTCTTAAACTTTCTGAAATATGGAAAATCCTGAACATTCAGAACTAGTCTGAATAGGACTTTGGTTGAGATATCAATCTGATCTTGAAATCAATAAGTATAGAGAATATACTCTATATGAAATTGATCTTGATCTAAAGAAAACAGTCTTCTAGAATATCTAGAACTTCTAGAAAACTCTTCTAGAACTATATAACAGTACTTTAATAAATAACCCTCTTACAACTTGATAGTAATAGTTTATAATCTAATTCTGCTTTAAGATACTTCCTCACTCTGCTATAAATCTCTATAAGAATTCCTACAAGTTGGTATAAAGCTCTCTGAACTGGAATTCATTCTGAACTTTCTAATAATCTGTAGAGAATTGAACCTGACATACAAGAACAATTTGACCTTCACACCTATAATAAGTGGAACAGACTTTATCTACAAAAAGAAGTACTCTAATTAAATCAGCAGATAGGCAAAATCCTATATACCAAACTTCTTGCTCTATACTCTGCAAGTCAAGATGAAGAAGATCTTATAGAAGCCTTCTTTACTCTTTTCAATAAGAGTTTTATTAGCTTTATAAATCTAAGTAATCTAGGACAACTAGCAGTAGTCTTTCTAATCTTAGTTCCCCATAAAGTCCAAGCCTCTATAGTCAAGTAGCTTAACTCTATTAAATTTTACTATACCAGGATCAAGACTGTCTTATACTACTGCTTTCAGAATTATAAGACCTACTATATTTTTAAAAAAGAAGTAAGAGAAACTCTTTGTCAACAACCTGATCTTAAATCAGAAGTAGGCCCAGCTATAGCTCTATCTGAAACTGAAACTAATACTAAATCTGAACTAGCTTTTGAATTAAGTTTATCTGAAATCTGATATATAACTGATACTATCTATTTTAATACTGAGTAAACTCAATTATATAGAGACCAAAGTAAAGAGAAAGAGGAGTATCTCAGTGAATTTAATCTCAAATATACTACTAAAGAAGATATACCTCTTTTAGAACAAAATATACCTATAGGATAACAGACAGTTATCTATTAAGTCCTTACTCTAGACCTATAACAGTTACTCTAGCAACTTATACAGACTCAAAGAACACCATCATACTCTGCACCAGTACCTCAAGTTATATCAATAATACTACTACCAGTAGTCTAACTGCCTTTAGTAACCAATATAGCAAACTAATAGATTCTAGATCCCACAGCTCAGATAGCCATAATGATAGCAACTATTACTGTATTAGCTGAATAGACCTGACTAACAAAAAGTCTGAGTCTACCTACCTTCAATGATACTGTATAGGAAGTCCAAAGCTTTATTAGTATAGTTGATACCAACTTCAAAGCCAACCAATGGACCAATGAACAAGTCACTGACCATCTTCTGACAAATAATCAAGATCATACTCTGGAACAACTCTTTGCTACTACTATGGCCTATGTCTATTGAGTTATTATATTCTTCTAAGAACCTACTGAAGAATAGTAGTGAACTTTTCCTGAAAAATCCCTCACATAAGATACTCAATCTGTAGTTATTACTCAAAATACAGCAAATAATGCCCTAGGATATGGAGATCATCCTGTAGCTCCTGGACTCAAACAACTCATAATTGCTCAATACTATAGTGAAACTCTGATTATCAAATCTTGAGTAAAACTCCACAATCTCAAATCTAATATATATAATAAGAAGAAATTTAAAACCTTTTATATAAAACTCAAGTTACTTCTGAACACTATTGGCCTAAGATATATTACCAATGATGAAGTATGAAATAGTATAAGAGCAGACCATTTGTTCAATATACTATCTGAATGGCTTATAAGAAAAATCTAAGAACAAGAATACCTAGTTGGTTATAATTACCAATAATGATGCCCAGTAAGAATTAAGACTATAGTTAAGTGAATTCTAACAGCTGGACCAATTATACCTTGAAGACAACTCAACAATAAGGAAAAAACTTAGACCAAGAAAGAAGAATCCAAATATGAAGTATCTTAAGCTCTCTTTATATCTACCTGTTAGATACCCTGAAATCCTAAATCCATCCAGCCAAGTAGCTTCAAGAAACTCACTAAGAGAAAGAAATAAACTCTGAAGAAATAAAGTATGCTTCTATTACTGAAAGACAGAATACATGGCCAGTACTTACTCTAACTAAAAACTCTAAATAGTAACATGAACAACTATTATTACTCTATATCACCTCAATAATCTGACTACCAAAATACTAGACTTTGTCAAGTTAAGGTCAACTGCTAAGATCCCAATAAAAGGAAGTCAAAAAGCAGCTGGATATGATCTATATGCAGCCAAAGAAGCTACAGTTTTCAATCAAGAAGTCAAATAAGTTTATATAGAGATTAACATTCAAATTTCTAAAGAATATATTAGAAGAATATACTATTGCAGTAGTCTAGCATTAAAAGAACTCTCAGTAGAAAGAGGAATTATTGGTGAAGATTACACAGGCAAAATCATTGTCCTTATCTGAAATCATAGTTGGATACTATTCAAGATCTCTATTGGTTTCTATATTGCCCAGATTCTATTTAAGAAAATTGAATCAACTCTGATAGTTAAAGAAGTCTCTGAACTACTGCCTACTATCCAAGGATCTAAAGAATTTAGCTTATCAAACAAGACTCTAGCCCAATCTACTACAAATAAGGAAGAACAATTCTATAAGAAAATTGAAGATGAATTTGTACCAAGTAGCTGATATTCTCATAGTGTTAGAATGTACTCTTCCTGAATAATTGATAATTGCTTCTCTTGTATCAATAAACTGATCCAAAGGAGAATAAATAGAAGGAAAGCTCTTATGACTGAAATTACTACTATTGGATCAGACAAACTACTTATACTCTAAGCTTTTGTTAATCAAGCATCTGTCAAGATTATGATAGATAGCAGTATCTCAGACAACTTTATTAATGAAGAAATAGCCAACAGACTCAAGGTTCTGACCTATCTAGTATAATAGACTTAAACAGTTGTTATAGCTAATAAAACCTCTCATATCATTAGTAAGGAAGTCTACAATCTACTCTTCTGAATTAATAACTACTAAGTATATATTACACTTCAGATCATACTACTTCCTGATAATGAAATCATTCTTGAGACTCTATGGTTAAAATAAGAGAACCCTATGATTGATTGGATAAACTATTCTCTAACCATCAAGAAGAGATACCATAATTTCAAACTACAAGGCAAAAAAGACCCCCTCAGTTCTAGTGACCCTAGACCAAAGATCACTCATATTAATAAGCTACAACTTAAGAAATTGTCCAAGAAATGCTCTCTCTTTGCTATCTCTATCTATCCATCTAAAGAAGAACCTGAAAACCTTAAAAAAGACTTTTCCAAAGTTGACAGCTATATTAGATCCTTACTTTAGAAATTCTAAGATATATTTCTAAAGAAACTTTCAAAAGGTCTACCACCTAAATGAGTAGTAGACCGTACCATCAAGACTATTCCAGATGTCAAGCCAGTCTTCAAGTATATACATATCTCTAAGAGAAATTAATATACTCAAGAAAGAGATTAATGAACTCCTAGAATAAGAATTTATTAAACTCAGTATATTATCTTATAGAGTATTAGTCCTCTTTGTTATCAAAAAAAAAAGAAGACCTGTGAATATATATTGATTACTGTGATCTCAATAAACAGACTATGTATCAAGAACTGTTACCTACTACTCCAAATTAATGAAATATTTGATAGGCTTAACAACTCACAATTTATGAGCTCTTTTGATCTATAAAATAGTTACTGACAAATTGCTATGAAAGAAGAAGACATCTACAAGACAGTCTTCCAAACTTGCTATAGATATTTTAAGTTCTTAGTTATACTCTTTGGCTTAACTAATGCTCTTGCAACCTTCCAGATACTGATAAATACCATCTTATATCCATATCTAGACAAATTTGTTATTATCTATATTGACAACATTCTAGTCTTCAGCAAAACTCTGGAGAAATATCTTAAACATCTTGAACTAGTACTACTGAAGTTTTGAGAAAATCAACTCTTTACAAAACTCAGCAAATGTGAATTTCTTCTGAAAGAAATTTAATTTCTTAGACATATTATTACTCCTAATAGAATCAAAGTAGACCCTAGCAAAATCTCTACAATCAAGAATTGGCCCAGACCTAAGAAGTTGAAAGACCTTCAGTTATTCCTAGGACTAGCAAACTATTACTGATAATTTATTATAAACTTTACCAAGATTGCTACTACTCTCATCCAAATAATTAAGTATAGTAAAAAAGAAGAATAGCCTTAGACTGCAAAGCAAGAAAAAGACTTCAACAATCTTATAAATTAGGAACCTGAACAAGATATAGCCTTTTAAGCTCTAAAGGATACCTTGATAACTACTCCAGTACTTCAAGCAGTAAACCCTGCCCTCTTATATAAAGTTACTACTAATACCTCTGACCTAGCTCTTAGAGTAGTACTCATATAAGAAGAATATCCTGTAGCCTATCATTCTCACAAGTTCAATGATATTGAAATTAACTATATAACCTATAAAAAGGAAATATTAGTCATCATAGACCTCTGATTAAATAGTGACCATATCTTAAAGAAGTATACTTCACTATTTTAACAGACTACAAATCATTAATCAACATTAAGACCCAGGCTACCCTTTCTCAAAAGCAAGCTAGATAAATGAAAGTTCTCACCAATTTAGACTATGAAATCCAGTATTACTCTGGTAAGAAAAATATTATTGCCAATGCAATTTCTAGACCATAAATTGAAAAAATTATCCAAACCCTCATCTTGATTACCAACTCTATTATGGAACAAATTATTATAGTATATGCTAATGATAAAGAAGCTCAAGTACTTTGAGAAATCCTAAGTAGTGATAATATTGACAAATATATCTAGTATTATTAATATCAATTAAAGAATAATACTATCTATTATAGAGATAAATTGTATATTCTAAACAATCAAGATTTCTAAAGAACTATCCTGTTTGAATGTCATGATATCTCTATAGCTGGATATTTAGGATTTGACAAATACTATAAAGTTATTTTCCAAAACTTCTATTGGCTCTATATGGTAGATTAGTTAAAGACCTATATTACTTTCTATAATGTCTGCTAATACAATAAGTCCTCAACACTAGCAAAATCTGGCCTACTCCACCCTATCCCAGTACCATCTGCCAATTAGAAATAAATCTCTATAGACTTTATTGTACAACTACCCTGAACCAAGAATGGGAAAGATGTAATTATTATTTTCATAGATCTCAGTAAATAAGCCTATTTTGTACTAACTACTACTACTATCACAGCACCAGATATAGCCATACTCTTGTTTGACAACATCTTCTGCTATCATGGTCTTCTAAAGATCATTATTAGTAACTGAGATTTGAAGTTTACCAGTTACTTTTGAAAAGCTCTCCATATCTATCTTGGAACAAAACTTATACTATTCATAGT
>RBNI01004094.1:0-14664 GCA_003990745.1 Jimgerdemannia flammicorona | reverse complement strand
GGCCAAAACCCTCCCCCACCACCCACCAAGCACTGCCCCCCCATTAACCTAGGCTAGCTATTGTCCAGCAGCTCGACCATGCCAGGCACAGCAGGGTCTGTGTTGGCCTGCACCTCATTCTGCGTACCATGCTCTCCCTACTACCAGGGGAATCCAACCATACGCCAACGACCGAAAGCATACGCCCGAGAACCCAACGTATGTACAAGGCCACGCCCGAGCCAAATAGAATAGCCCCCGCCACCCCAAAGAGAATGACAGGCAAAGAAAAAACTCTCATCAAAGTACAACATGGTGGGTAGGGCCTGGTTCTCCCAGTCGAGGTGAGTAAAGGACTTACACGTGAGGCGGGAGGAAACCCCCAATACCCCACTACTCAAGCCTGCGGGCCTCGATCACGTTGCCGTGTCAGCTCCCGGTTCCAGTTGAGTGCAGCCAAGACGCCTGAAATGGGTAGCCTCAGGCCCCCCGACCCCCCCTGACGACTGGGGCCTCACCCCACTACCCGCCAAAAGAAGCCGAGAGTGTCACCTACCACCTAACCGCACCGCACCAATCAAAAGGCCCCACCAAAGCAGCACCTGCCCCAGCCCCGACGACCGCCCCCAGCCTGGCACCCAACTGGTTCACCGTTATCGCTCTTTCTCCTATCTGTGATGGCCATCTCCCCTCCCATCCTGACATCACCTGAAAAGCAGTCACCTACACCAGAACCGCACTCGCCGGGAAGCTTGCCAAAGCCAGAGGGCCCCACCACAGGCACCGAAGACCTGCAGGTAACCTACACTGAGCACTTGATGCCCAAGGTCGGCCAACTCCCTACGTAGCCCGAGACACACCGAGACAGCACCTTGTTGGCGATGGCAAAAGGAAGAAGGCACTGCACCAAAACGGATGCACTCCAGACACAGCCGAAGGCACCAGAAACCGCAAAAAAGTGGAGAAGACACCGATCTGACACCGATAAAGGGGCAACTCATCACCATTGCCCTCCTTCCACCATGCCCATGCAGGCACAGCAAACCAACCCGAGGTAGAGGGGGTAAAATAGGAGAAAGGGGACTCGGAAGGTTGCCTACCAAACCTTGTGACCAGTAAGGTAGTGGAGAAAGGAGCTGACCACTCTAGCTATACCTGTCAAATACCGGCTATGTTGACCCCCATGACATAGACCAGACTTATCTGCTCACTAGGGCTGGATTATCATTTACATGTGAGAGCACATCTATGCATCAGATCTAGCAGTGCTGAGACTGAATAAAGAATAGCCCCCGAACCCCAAAAGAAAGTCTGAGACAAAGAAAAAACCCCCCAACTAACCAACAGAGAGCAAAGTGGATTCAAAGTGGGTGAGTAAAGGACTTACATGCAGAACCTTCCACAAAGGACTTACATATGGGCTAGGGCTAGAAAAGACCCCACTCCCACTCCCCAAGCCTGCGGGCCTCAATCATATTACTATATTAGCTCCCAGTTCTAGTTGGGTATTGCCAAATAAGGAAGGTCCCACTCCCCAAACCTGTGGGCCTTGATCGCATTACCACATCAGCTCCCAGTTCCAGTTGGGTACAGCCAGGATGCCGGCCCCTACACCACCCCACCCCCTACTAGCTAATCGAAAGGCCCCACTGAAATATTGTCCACCCTAGCCCTGATGACTGCCCCTAGCCTGGCACCCCACTGGTTCACCATTATTGCCCTTCCTCCTATCTGTGATGGCCATCTCCCCTCCCATCCTGATATCACCTGAAAAACAGTCACCTATGTCAGAACTATGCTTGCTAGAAAGCTTGCTAAAGCCAGAGGGCCCCATCATAGGCACTGAGGACTTGCAGATAACCTATACTGAGCACTTGATGCCCAAGGTTGGCCAACTCCCTATATAGTCTGAGACATACTGAGATAGCACCTTGTTGGCAACAGCAAAAAAAAGAAGGCACCACACCAAAACGAATATACTCCAGATATAGCCAAAGACACCAGAAACCACAAAAAAGTAGAGAAGACACTGATTCGACACTGATAAAGGGGCAACTCATCACTATTGCCCTCCTCCCACCATGCCCATGTAGGCACAGCAAATCAACCTGAGGTAGAGGGGGTAATAATAGGGGAAAGGGGACTTGAAAGGTTGCCTACCAAATCTTGTGACTAGTAAGATAGCAGAGAAAGGAGCCTGGAGTTCTAATTTTCTATTATAATATAGTCTAAGTATTGCTTTTGAGTTCTTGTACTGATAATAGAGGTACTATACTTATATTTCAAGTTGATCAGACTTGAGATCATTAATAGGTCAGATCTGAGAGTTTTTTTATAAGAATACTACTTTATTCTTATAATTAGAGAAAGTGAAGCTAAGATTACAATATATATACTCAGTATAGAGAATATTTATACAGATTTGAAGCTATGACTAAATATAATATATTGAATATATCTATATATAGTTATACTATATTCAGTAACTATAACTACTAGTTAGAAATTCTAGTAACTTATATATATATAATGATTTATTACATTCTTTCTTCTTTATCAGAACCTATTTATTAGATTTAGTACTAATCTCTAAATATTAATCAAACTAAAGAGCAGTATACTAGACTACTTGAAAAAAATATTACTCTATTATTCATTGCTCAAATTAGCAATATTCTTAGAAAATACTCTATAGAGATAGTTGAGGACTTGAGATTAGATACTAACAAAGGATATAAAGTCTCTTAGTAATAATATAGATATAGTTATTAATAAAAAGGCAGACTTATTGCTTGGTACTACTGAGAGTGACTTATTAATAGATGAGATATCAATCTTATAGTACTCTTTTAATTTTTATTAATAATAAAATATTTAGAAATATTAGATTCTTCTAAGATATTATTAGACTTAGTGCTCTCAATAAATTAAATTGAATTAAATTTGATCCAAATTCAATTTGATTTATTGAATCAAATATCTAATTCAATTTAGTTCAAATCAAATCAAAGGTCTAATTTGATTCAAGATTTGATTCAAACCCTATTTTTTAAAATATAATAACTTGATGGAAATATATCCAAATTTAATGATCTTTAGCTTATTAGATTCCTCTATATAAGAGAAATCTAACAAGCTAAAGATTGTTAATTTTGGACATATTTTCTTTGAGTTATTATATTTTGAAAAATAGAGTTTGAATTGGACCTTTAATTTAATTCAAATTTAATTTAATTTGAACTTGATTTAAATTGAAAAAACTCCAATTTGATTCAATTTAAATAAGCCTCAATTTGATTCAAATTAAATTGATTTGATTTATTTAAAATCACTAATTGAACTTCATTTAGGTCTGGGTCTCCAGAGATTTGTATATTGATAAAAAGTAGTTTGGTAGAATTTCATTAGCATTTGATAGCTATAAAGATAGTAGTAGTGATCATATTCTTAGTTTTTTCTTGATATCTTTACTGGATACTTATATTGTAGTAGATTATTTGTATAGAATTATTTAGGTTATTTACACTTCTCTTTATTAGAGATATAACTATCTTTCAGAAATTTCATTGAAATATCAACCTTTCTCCAGTAATATTTGGATTATACAAACTTCTGACAATATTCAAGATATCATTTTAAAGAAAAGATACTAGCAACATGGCAACTGATGAGCATTCTAAGGTATGTACTAGACAGAGTAGCCCTAGTGTATTTGACTAATAGCATGTGGGGAGAAGTTATAGCTTAGGAGATAGTAT
Organism: Jimgerdemannia flammicorona; assembly: GCA_003990745.1. Lineage (NCBI taxonomy): Eukaryota > Fungi > Mucoromycota > Endogonomycetes > Endogonales > Endogonaceae > Jimgerdemannia > Jimgerdemannia flammicorona. Next base: position 10,927 of record RBNI01004094.1, on the reverse strand, counting down.
ATAGAGCTTACTGACTAGAGGATATAAAAGGAGAGAAGACAGTACTGAGAGACAGAGGACTAGGAGAATGAGCTTCACAGATAAGGTGAAGGGGGGTCATCTGATAACTAGACTAGAGGGCTGGCTGAGGAAGAGCAAGGAGACAGTGAGGGCTACTATGTCTAGAAGAGTGGCTCGGGGTAGTGAGAGCAGTAGGGCTAAGAGAGTAGTAGCTGGAGATAGCAGGACTACTGATGGCAAGAAGACTGCCAATCTGAAAAAAAATCCAGATGTGATAGTTGATAGTAGATCTGGACAAGAAGTGGGCATGAGGCCTGGAGATCTGACAGATAGAGTAACAGACCTAGTAGTAGTACTGTTACTCAAGAAATTGAGATTGGAATTCACTATCACACTGTATTTTCAGGGCTTGACAGTAACTATAAGAATGATTCTGAGGCTTCTGGTCCTAGAGGTGAAGAGAGCTATCTCAGTGAAGTTTTTGAAGAGGCTGGAAGAGATGAAGATTGGATTTGAGAAGGAGGATATGCTATTGGAGATAATGGAGAAGAGGGTGGTGGTGGAGATAGTGGTAATTCTCATAGCCAGGTACTTATATTGGAACTTCTGAGTGGTATAGTTGACAGTGATGGATATTCCTATGGTATCAAAGGAGATGGCCAGAGGGCTGATTGTAGAGGTCATCAAGAAGTATAGAGATATTATGAATATTGGGTTTTGGATCTAGGAAGACATAGAGTTCAGAATAGAAGATGTGGATATCAGAGTATAGCTGATAAGTAAGAAGATTATGGAGAAGGTATAGGACTGGCCAGCAGTTCTCAAATAGGAATTAGTAGAGTACAAAGTCTCCAAAGTAAAAGAGATACAAGAAGAGGAAGAGAACTTGCTAGAGGCATTGAAAGATCTGGCTGGGACTGTTGAAAAGAGATAACTGGTCTGGAAAGAGTTTGAGGCTAAGACAGTAGTAGAGACTATGAATGGCAAGAAGGTAAGGCTAGACCAGACAGTATGGAGAGGACACAGAGGAGGTATATTCAGAAAGACCTGTTGGTGAAGTTGGGAGAGGAGAGAGTTGGGGGGATCACTGCTGAGGATACTAGATCAAGAGTAAGTGTTTAGGCAGAAGAGAAGAGAGTAGCTCCAGGGGTAACTCAGAGAGAGAGAGAGAGCTCTGAGTTGAGTGTCATCATAGAGAATATAGAGATGGTCAAGGGGGAGCACCCTCAGTATGGTATGCTGAGTGGGGCTGCTGGTGAGGATAAATTGCAGAATGTGCTAGAAGAGGATTAGAATAAGTTGGTGAGAAGGAATGCAGAGAGTAGGTCACTAGAGAGGGAGAAGAGAGTGGTCCAGAAAGTTGAGGAGATAGTGGATAAGGAGAAATGACTATGGAAAATACTTGAAAATGTAACAGCTGAGGAGCTGATGGGGAAAGACTTTTGGGTACTGAGTAAGAGATACTGGGCTGAATTCCTACATAGTGAGGAGATGCTAAGAAAACTTTGAGATAAGATTATGGTGATATTGCTGGAAGCAGAGGTATATCAAGTAGGTGATGATAAAGAGGTGGCACTTCTGATAATTGCAAATGATTGGGCTACTTATATGTGAGGTCTAAAGAAAGAGCTGGCAAAGTGGCAGATAGTATGTGAGGAATACTGAACTGAGATAGAAGCTGTAAATGGTGCAAACTATTAGGAGATCTTGATAGTACTAGATGCTCAGCAGAGAGAGGCAGATAAGCTTAAGGCAGAGAGGAACCTAGATATTGCTGGCAATAGAATGAGTATAGAATTGTAGGGTGAGCACTTTTTCTCTAAATATTATTTAATATAAACAGTATAATAAGAATCTTCTCTTTGAATATTAATGGTCTGTAGGGTGCAATAAGATATCAGAATATCTTTAGTTAGTTAAAGGAACTGGAAGCAGATCTCTTCTTACTATAGGATGTGGGTTATGATGTAGACTTAGACTTACTGGATTGGATGAGAGAATGGGGAGGTGTGGTAGTATAGTAGGGTTGTGTGGACATTCTAGTTAGAAAGAGAGTGGAGGATATTGGGAACATTAGATATTGGAGAGACAGATTGGTATAGAGTGTGTGGAGGAGGCCAGGCTGGAGCCCCCTGACTGTTAGATTATGCTACTGCTCAGTAGAAAGGGGGGAACATGTAGATTAGATACAGGGTCTGCAAAAGGTGAGTGTTTCGATAGTTATAGGAATCAACTGTCTGGGGGGCAACTTTAATATGATATATAATAGAAGGTTGGATAGGACTGATAGAGAGAGAGGGTTGGTAGGCAGGAGTAAAGAGATAGAAGATTGAGAGGAGATTGAGAGACTGAGCTCTTTGGTAGATGCAGGATGATTTGGGTGGGGAGATTATTGGGTCTATACTCACTAGGTAGTAGAGTTGGAATTAAGGATTGATTGGATATTGATAGCTGAGTACTGGGGTACAGATGTCTGGAGCAAGATGGAGATGGTCTGGTGTCCTTGGTCTGACTACTAGAGATTGCTTGGCAGAGAGAGATTTGGGAGTGAGAGAGAGAGACCTAGACATTAGTGCCTAAATACCTCACTGCTGGAGGACTCCATCTTGTGAGAAGAATGGGTGATAGATGTTAGTACTAGGATTATTTCCTGGAGGGTACAGGGGTTGGAGATTAGGGATTGTTGACAGTGGTTGAAATCTGATACTCAGCAGTACTGGGGCAAAACTGGGAGAGAGAGGGATACTCAGTAGAGAAGTTATATTAGGTGGGCTTTAAGGAGGTTGGAATAATTACTAGAGAGGTGGGCTGGGTCTTTGGCAGACTATAAGAAAGGAGATTGGAGAATTCAAAGGATCCAGAAAGAGATAGAAAAACTACTTAAATAGGAAGAGGAACTATAGGTGAAGAGGTTGGTGGCAAGGCTATAGTGGTAGGGTCTAAAGAAAGAGAAGCAGCCTACAAAGTTTTTGTCATAGTTGATATAGGCTAGGAGAATGAGGCAGTAGTGGGAAGGAGTATTGGATGAGGTAGAGAATATGGTAACTAGGATGCCAGAGATCTCAGGTCTACTGAGGTCTTACTAGAGGTAACTGTAGAGTGAGAAAAAGGGTAGTAATGATACCATTAGTATTGAAAGACAGTTGGAGGATTGGCACTCTGATCTAACTGCAGGCCAAGACAAACTTGGAGCCCCTATATAAGGCAAGAAGGTATGTCAGGTTTTGGTAATTACAAGTATGGGGACAGCTCTAGGAGAGGATGAGTTATCTTGGGATTTTTGGAAGAAGATGGCTAGAGTTGAGATTGTACTGGAGGAGATGGTGTGGATATATGATGAGATCATTAGCTCAGGGACCTGGATTGGGGGATAGTATCTAGGACTTATAGCTCTGTTGTATAATAATAAGAAAAAGGGAGGACTGGAAGAACTGGAGGCTGATTATGCTTTGGATATAGATTTCAAGTTAGTGATGAAGATTTTGGTAGTCAGACTGTAAGGAGTAGCTCAGCAGGTATTAGGGACTGAACAGAGGGATTTTGTCAAAGGTCATTTAATCTATAATGAGACAGTATAGATTCACAGTATGATTGAGGATACTTATATAGCTAGGATCAATGGTTGACTAGTCTTTCTAGACCAGGAGAAGACTTATAACTGAGTTCAGCATATATGGTTAGAGGGGATATTGAAGTGAATAGAGGTCCCCTCAGAGTTTAGGAGATTGTTGATATATCTGTTAGAGGAGAGTTAGGCAGCTATTATAGTGAACAGATATAGGGAAGAGTTCTTCTCTCTAGATAGAGAAGTATTGCAAGGAGACTCACTGTCACTAATCCTCTATGCCCTCTTGTTAGAGCCTCTGTTGGACAGAATAAGGCATAGAGTTGGGGGTTTGAACATTTTGAGAGTAAACTGGAAGATTGGGGCCTTTGCTGATGATATAGTGATTAGGCTAGACTCTGTAGAGGATATGATAGCACTGAAGAATATAGTGGAATAGTATGGGGGATACTTGGGTGCTAGACTCAATTGGTATAAGTGTGAGACTCTGGTCCTAGATAGAGGAATAGTTGATAGTGATGTAATTGAAATAGTGGTCCCAGCTAAAGAAACAGTCTACTACCTAGAGATTTATTTTTCAGTATATAGCTCCCTGCTACCTCATGGTTAGTGGGAGCAGTAGCTACTCATATGGAGAGATGTTCTCTCAAGGTGGGGAGGCTGTTATATCTCTTTAGCAGAGAGAGTGATAGTGCTGAATATGTACTAGCCACCTAAGCTTTGGTATTTAGAGTATTACTTGGACTTTCTGATGTAGGTGGTTAAGAGACTAATAAAGATAGCCAGATCATAAATCTAGACAAGGCAGCAGAGTCAGATTGGCTAGAAGATATTGACAATACCAGTTGATAGAGAAGGGCTGGGTCTGGTAGACTTCACCAAGCACCTATACTACTTAAGAGTATAGTGGCTGAAGTAAGTGAGTGAATTGTGGGAATGAGAGTAGGTATCTCTTATGCAGTAGATGTAGGAGACTTAGTACTCTCTCTGGGATATGACTGGCAACTTGCTCACTCTAGTAACTCTCAAAGAGAGTAGGAAGATGTACTATAGAGAATTCTAGTGATAAGTAGTGGATAGTTCTTACTACATTAGTCTTCAGTAGAGAGGTGATGAGGGAGAGGAGAAATAGAGACCTCAGATGTAGAGATGAGACTGTCTACTATTAAAAGGTACCCCAGTGGATGATTTTTAGCTAGAAGATAGTATGGGAGTATGGGAGAGATTTGTAGCTAGAGGCATAGCAGGGGATAGGGATCAGTAAGGAGGGGAACTAAAATAGTATCTGGCCTTAGTACAAGATAGTGGCAAGATGGCTCTCCCCTAAGTTTTGAGTGATATGGTGAAGGCTACTATGGTGCAATATGATACTGAACTACCAGTTGGGACATTTAATAGAAAGAGGTATTCTGAAGTATGAGGAGTATCTTAATATTAAGCAGGAAGGGGATATAGTACAGATCTCTGAGCATTGGCTGAGAGAGTGTGAGGTTTTGGGAGATTTCTGAAAAGCTATTAAGGACTAAATGGAGTTGTGACCTTTAGAGGGAGTGGTGAATAGGAGGTGGAGTGATCTTTGGCCTAGCCTGGTACTCTACTGACCTACTATTATCACTCTTTCTTCTATCTGTGATAGCCATCTCTTCTTCCATCTCAATAATACCTGAAAAACAGTCACTTATGCCAGAACTGTGCTTGTCAGAAAGCTCACTAAAGCCAGAGGGCCCCACTACAGATACTGAGGACCTGCAGATAATCTACGCTAAGCACTTGATACTCAAGGTTGGCTGACTCTCTATATATCCTATGATATACCAAGATAACACCTTATTGATGATAGTAAAAGAAAGAAGGCACTGCATCAAAATAGATATATCCCAGATGCAGCTGAAGATACTAGAAACTACAAAAAAGTAGAGAAAGAGAAGATTATCATTATTATTATTATATATTGATAACTTTTTAACAATATATATATAGATATACTTTTCTGGTTTTTAGATTAACTTCTTTATTTGGATGGTAGAGATAATATTATACTGGATTTTACTTTCTTTTTAGCCTATTCTGACTATAGCTTGATATGTTCTAGAGAGATTATATTAGTTCATCAGGATTTTCTAGAGTGAGCCAGAATTTTCTAAGGATGAGATTGTGTCTTAAAAGATGTATAATGTGAAAGGTCTACTTTGTATATAGTCTCCTAGTTATAAGAATATATTCTTAAAGATTTTAAAGAGTTTCTGAGTTATTTTATTTCTAAATATGATAATGTTTTCTTCTGGATTTCTTTATATCTTAAGTCTGAACTTGTTAGTAGTCTCTTTATCAAGATAGTACTTACTTGCTCCACTATCAATGAGGACTTCAACAGAGTTTTCTTTGATTTTTTCTTATAGATAGATATATTCAGGGATGTCTTCTTACTAAGCAGTAATTATTTCTAGAGAAACTTCATTTTTTCAATCTTGTGTATCTTTATCTTCACTATTGATATTCTTAATTTCTTTATCCCATCATTCTGGAATAATTGACTTATACTTCTTAGATTTGAGAATACATATAATATATTCTTTTATATATTTTCAAATAGTATATCTTAACTTCATAAGGATATCATTCTGCTGGAATATATCTTTTAGCAATATATCAGTACTATTTCTGATCTTAGTTCTGAGATTCTTCAATATAAATGATCTTCTGTACCTTAGTCTTCTTCTTAGTATCTTTTTATTGAACTGAAAGCTTTTTCTCTTCTATCAGAGAGTGATAGTTTATTTGTTTCTTTGACTTTGAGATTATTGTATATTATTTCAACAATAGCTTGGACAATTTATTTTCATATATGATTTCAACTATCTTCTATTCAGTATTATATAGCAGAGTCTTAATTTTACCTTTAAATCCTTAGTCTACAACTCTACTAGTTATACAGAATCTTTCTTCCTTGGCCAGGCTATTTCTTTCTATAAGATAGATATAGATTCCTTTAGAGACTTCTATTCTAACATCTGTACTAATGGTCACTTACTAGTCTGGTTTAATAATTATTTCTATACTTAAGTAAAAATTATAGCCAGTATATATCAGATTTATATACTTTGTCTAAAATTTTTATAGTAATGTAGAATCTCTTGATTTTTATTTTTTCAGGAATTTCTTTAGAGTCATCTTCTATTATAGTGACAGTATATGAGAAGGATGGTCATTTATTCATATTGGTCTTCTTGTCAGAGCATTCACAAGACATATGTTCCTTCTTTTTATAGTAAAAACATACTTTATTCTTTATGAGTTCCTCTATTTTCTTATTAGACAATTTCTTAAATCTTCTTTATAATTTTGGAGAGTTATTCTAAGATTTATATTTTTTCTCAAATTGATATCACTTGTCTCCTTTATTGTTATTTCTATTGTCCCTTGATCTTTGAGCTACTAAGATGTTATATGTATACTCTAGTAATAGCTTATTCTAAGTACTATTACTTATATAGATAATTGTAGAGTTATTTTTACTCTCAGATCTTTTCTGATAACTATTTAAAGATAGTATCAAAGAAATATACTGCTCTAATTCCATTTACAGTTTATTCTCATTAGCTATATTCTACTCCTATAGTATTTAGGAGAGATTATAATCTTATTATGAATACTTCTAAGTCTTCTTTTTCACCATTATAGAATCAGAGGTTCTTGAGCTTAGTTCTAGCTTCAGTAATATAGGCAGAGCTACAGAACTATTAGATGATTAGCTCCTTTAGGCCCATGGTAGCTGGGTAGACTTCATAGTTAGAGTGATCATCTTCTTCTTCACTTGTATCAATTTCAATAAGGTGAGAGAGTGTACTGAGAGTTTGTACCACTACTGAGTAGCTATATCTATAAAATAGATGGTAATTTTCTCTACTTATGAGTCTATAGTTATATAGAGATCTTTAATCTTATAGTATATATTATTGTTGAGAGTACTGTCTAAGTTCTGATTATTATTCTATCTATTAGTATAATAATTGATATCAATTTATCTTATGAATATTGTTACTTAGTCTGCTTTGCTTTTAAATAGAATAATTTAGAGGCCTTTCATAGATTTGTTCATTTTGATACTGAGGCAGAGAGCTTTGGTAAGTATAGCTACTTAGTTAACCAGAACTACTATCTTTTTATTTATTGATATTATTCTACTATTCTCATTACTTATATAGTGAGATAGTGGTAGTCTTTCTTTAGATACTATTATCTTAAGAGTGGTGTGATATATAGTTGTTTCTTCTATAATATTACTAAGGTGGGTGAACTTAGTGACTAGTCTATAGGTTGGTAGTTTTGATAGAATTATCACTAGGTCTTCTGTAGTGATTTTTAGTAGACTTGATGTTTTTGATGGTGGATTTATAGTAATACTGAGGCCACTGGTATTAGGTTTAGATATTTCTTTAACTATTCTTCTAGGTCAAAATTATGTGATAGAGGTTTTGCTAGATTAGGCAGTTTGAAATCCTTACTATTAGATTATCTTTACTTATATATAGAGAACTTAATAGTAGAGATGAGATTTCCTTTAGTTTGATAATATTTCTTATAGTTTAGGAAGGCCTTGACTTTATAGTAGCAATTATTAGAGAGAAGATTCAGAAAATATTTACTTAATTTCTCATAAAAGTAGCTACTAATTAATTTTTTAAATTATTTTCTAATTTCTTAAATATGAGTAACTTCTTTGTTAAGTATGATAAATGTGTTAAATACTTCCCAGATGGTTTTGTTATTAAGTCTATCAAATTCCTCTTAGTTAATATAGATCTTAATCTACTTAGTAATAATCTATTGACTTCTTCAGTTTGGTTCTAAGAAGTAGTTAGAGTGAAGATATTCTTTAATTATCACTAATGATATTTATAATATTGACTGAGTTGTCTGTATTTATAGTAAGTTCCTTGAGAGAAGCTTACTCATAGGTAAGAGTAACTTTTACTATTACTAAATTATAATAAAACTATATACTGATAGAATTAATATATTGCTAATAATTAAGATAACTATTGGTTCCAAGTTCTGAGTTCTTGTGAGAAAGTGCTGAGTTCTAATTATCTATTATAGTAGTATAGTCTAAGTATCACTTTTAGATTCTTGTACTAATAGTAGAGATACTGTACTTATATCTCAAGTTAATCAGATTCAGAATTATTAATAAGTTAGATCTGAGAATTCTTTAATAAAAATACTACTTTATTTTTATAGTTAGAAAAGGCAGAGCTGAGGTTACAATATACTCAGTATAGAGGGTATTTATATAAGTTTGAAGCTATGACTAAATATAGTATACTGAGTATATCTATATATAGTTATACTATTTTAATAACTACATATAACTACTAATTAGAAATTTCAATAGCTTATATATAATAATTTATTATAATAGTATTGCTGTCAATCTAAAGAAAACTAAAGTAATCTACAATTGATCTATTCTAAAGACTCTTAAGTTCTTATAAAAATTTAATAGACTAGCTAGATACTATTAAAGATTTATTTAAGAATTCTCTACAATTGCCTCTTTACTTATAAGTCTTTATATGTAAAAAGAGAACTAATATTAAAAAAAAAAGACAGAAGAATATACTATGGCTATAAATAATTTTAACTAATATACTAATTCTGATTAGTTCTGATCTTATAAAACTCATTATAGTCATTACTGATATTTTAAATATTACTATCAGAGTTATTCTGATCTAATATAAATACTCAGTTATATATATATCTATCTCAAAAACTGAATGAGTATAAGAAGAACTACACTACTCAGGACAAAGAACTTCTTATTATCATCTGATCACTATAAACTTAGTAGTATTTTCTTCTTAGTAAAAAGTACCCTCTAGATAGACTATTAAGCTCTCTAATATATCTAAATATAGCTAATTCTTATAGAAAGATAAGTATAATAGATGTAAATCCTTATATCCTTTGATGTTGAGATCAAGCACATTGCTAATACTAAAAATAAGATAGCTGATATACTCTTCTGAATTACTTAGAAAGATGACCTTATTGTTATTTTTTTTTTTTTTTTTTTTTTTTTATAGTTACTTAGACTCTTGCATAGTGCTCTCAAATAAATGGAATCAATTCAAATTGAATCAAATTGAGAGTTATTTAAATCAAATTAAATTGAAGATTTTCAATTAAATTAAGTTCAAATTGAATTGAATTTGAATTGAATTAAGGGTCCAATTTGAACCCTATTTTTAAAAATATAATAACTTGATGAAAACATATTCAAATTTAACAATCTTTAGCTTGTTAGATTTCTCTTATATAGAGGAATCTAATAAGCTAAAGATTATTAAATTTGTATATTTTCATCAAGTTATTATATTTCAAAAAATAGAGTTTGAATCAAATCTCAAATCAAATCAAATTTGGATTAAATTTAATTCAATTTAATTTGTTAGGAGTACTACTCTTGCATTTATTACTAAACTAATCTATACTTATATAATATACTAGTGAGGTCTACCCCCCACTTCTTCCTTATAGAATTCAACTATCTTCTCAATTATCTGAATTCTTCCCCCACTCTTCATATTGATCTACTCCACTAGCTCTTAGTATAGACCCCTTCTGGAGCCCTACTTAGTCTACTACCTATTTGACAATTCTATTAATAACCACTCCCATCTTGCTACCCTTGCTCCTAGTAATAGTCTCTAGTCATAAACAGTCAATATTCAGAAAGACCAACTTACACTGTAAGGGCCCAATCTATAGATAGCCACTCATTACCAACTCTCTCTACTAGTTATGACCAGAGAGTACTCTATTGCTTCTCATTCTCACTATCTGATAGCTCTATCTCCAGCTAGTTCTCAATAGCTAACCAGAAGTCTGACAGGACCTCACACTCCTCTAGCCAATGTTCTAGAGTCTATACCACTCTACTCTTCTGTCCAATATTGAAGTCCTTTCTATATTTAAATGATCTTCCTTTTACCAAATATTTTGACCTAAAGTTCAGTATTATATTCTATTGCAGAAATTATCACTACACTACTCAGAACTTGGGCAGGAGCTATCTTGACACTTCCTCTCCCCACAACCAGATACCTACTCAGTTCTAAGTTTCACCAATTTCTATTCCTTACTAACTCTTGAGCCACAGGTCCCCACCCTGTTCATGCTGACACTCCACCCTATCTTTTAGACAAAAGTCAACCACTGGAGAATCTCCCAACAGAAGATGATTCCACCTCCACATCTTTGGTCCCCAGGCTACCTCTCTCTCATCACTATGCCAGCAGATTCCAATCTAATGGGCCCCATCCACCACTCTCTTTTTTTTTTTTTTTTTTTTTTTTT
>RBNI01004093.1:0-14670 GCA_003990745.1 Jimgerdemannia flammicorona | reverse complement strand
AAAAAAAAAAAAAAAAAAAACCGCGACGGCCGACTAACCGTCGAACCTCTCGCCAGGCTCTGCGTGTATGGATCTGCGACGATGGCGCTTGTTGGGGTCGATTCCATGGGTAAGCATCTGTGCTGATGTTGCTTCAGCGGGTAGATCGTTGAGGGCGACGCGGTGCCTCTGCGACATAATCGATTGTTTTTGGATGGCTTGTATCGTTGGTCGGGTAAGGTATAGAAAGCAAAGCTGATCAAATCATCGACGGTCACTAGACCCTGATTATGGACGGTCCTTGTCCCGTGAGAGGCTGATTGTCACTGGGTAACCGAACGACGACCACATGGATCGGACAACGAAACGCTCGAGGTGTATATTCATCTTACAGAACGTGAGAGCAGGTTACTATGTGGACATTACGCGTAATTACACGAATTGAGTCTAGGCTGCGCGACATGTCATGCAATCAACACATGACTGTCTATAGAAAAGAGTGTGCATCGGCCATGAGCGATGCATGGTTGAAACAAGGGCATTATTCCCAAAGTTAAGAACGAGAAACAAAACAATATCGTCCAGTCTAATAAATACAATCTCAACAAGCAAAGCAGAATAAACATTATCATCCCATTGTGCATTCTATCTCTAAAGCTCCGGCCTTAATCAGTCCCACCAATTAACCCGCGGCCCCAGTTTTGTAGCACGCGCGCGCACTGTACCTTGGCGTGCTTGGCGCGCGGCGTGTCCCATAGACCCAGGGAATCGAGCTGGCGCGCAAAGTGCATGCACAACTCCCAGTGGAACTTGTTGTACATGCGGTTCGCGATCGTGCTCTATGGACGATGAGAGAATGGATTTCGTCGGTGAGTAAAAGTGATCCGGTATGATCCGGGACGATAAGCGCCCCCAAATCCAAGATTCTCACTCGTCTTCATCATACCCTTGAATTAAAGGCCAAACCCCCCCAATACGCAGCAACACCCACCTCAAAATTCGATAACTCCGGCTCCTTCGCCTCCGAAACCTTAACTACATAATCATCCGGCAACACCCAAAACTCGCCACCGCTCAAATAAGTTCCATATAAACACGCGGCCTTGTTCTCCATGAATCGCTCTGGGCACCAGAAGCTTCCGTCCCTACTTGCGACCACTACGGGCTCGTAATGGAACTCATATTCCTCGACGGGGTACACGCTCTCGGCGTCCTTCCATTGTTCATAGCAAGTCGGGCCCGTGTTGATCTTCCAGTGGCTGTCCCAGAGTCCCATCTGTCCGCCTGCGACCAAGTCGACGATGGTGGTCTTGGCGGTGGGGATGGCCGCCCGCTGGTCTGCGACCGGGTCGGCAGTGTAGACGAAGGTGGGGAGGACAAAGAGGTCGCCTTGGCGGAGGCGCGAGTGGAAGGTCTTGGAGTGCGTGCGTATCGTCTGCCGGATGTCCGTGGCGGGAACCATGTCCGGTGTCGTGAAGAGGATGAACTCAGTGCGCGCGAAGAGCCGTGCAAGGTTGCGGTCCAAGTTGTGCGCTAGCGAAACTGCTCGGGGGGGAGGGGGCGTGATGATAAGGTGGATGTCCGCGTGCCGTTTTAGCATTGGATTCGACGCGTGGAGGCTGCGGAGCCGGAAGAGGAGGCTGTTTGTTTCGCTGGGGAAGGGGTTGGAGGTGGAGACGAGATGGAGGGTTGCGGAGATGGGACCTGGTGAAGAGAAAACGAATTGGAATTAATTGACAGAGAATTTCTCGCGTCCGGGTACAACAGCACAAAACACCCCTATCACCACTTTCACATTATATTTACACATAACCATAAAAAACGGATTCGCGCTGTCTCCTCTCTTTTTGTCTCTCCATGTTGCTCCCTCTCTGCGAACTTTCCATCTCGTTCCAAAGACACCATCAAATCTCAAACGTATTCCATCGTCTTCTTTACCGCTCCTTCCAACATCTTTAACATAAAAATAAAAGCATACTAACCCTGCCACCTCTCCGCCAGGGCCACAAACTCGTCCAACTGGTCCTCGGTCACATACGTGATAAGCGAGACGTCGTCGCTCAGTGGCTTTGTTTCGGCGCGTAACCAGTACGGTTGCACGTTCTCCAGCGTCTCTGGTAGGGATTTAGCAAAGAGTTTGTTGAATTTGTGCGCGGGCGTCATGTCCATGATCAGCGAATACTCTTCGTCTGCAAGGCAAGGAGAGTGGGGGGTTATCATTGGGTTATCATTGGCGAATTGTTTAAAGTTGAAGAGGAGAAAAAATTGTGTCCGGTGTGTGCTCCGATGGTCGTTTAGGAAATCTCGCAGCACTAAAACATCATTCCAACGTTCCACCCTCCAAGACCCAGCCTCAAAACATTCACCCCGAAAAATCGTTAAAAAAAAAAAAAAACCAATGGTTTTGCTAGGGAAATAAAGCCAAATTCACGTATGCAAATTCCGTACATCCGCTCCTTCGCCTCACTACGAAGCACGCTATACCAAGATTCTATTCTCAGAAAATCGCATCCCCACATTCTGTCTTTAAAATCCCAACATCGTAGGAACTCCCGATTCACTTGCATGAGCGACCAGCCGTCGCCCATATACTCCACCACAGCAACTAAACATCAATAGGAAAAAACCAAGTGACGGCCTACCAGAATCGTACGTCCTCGTCAGCTGCCTATGCCTCGGCGATCTAAACGCCCACTGGAACAAGTGTATTGCCGACAGCACGGCGGAAAATATGACGTACGCTGTAATCACGACGCGGACCCACCGCGGCCTCAGCAAGCGCGGGTAATGGTAGCCCGCTGGTCCTCCGAACGCGACGCCGTTCCCCTTCTTATCGCCGCCGGATCCACCGGAAGGAAGAAGGTGGGAGTTTGTGGAGTCGAGCCACCAGGCACGCATCATCTTCCGGAGCTTGCTGAGCCGCGACGAGCCCGGGTAGACGCGTGAGCTGAAGAAGTGCCGACGTGTCTTGCTGTCGTCCTCCGGCGTCGGGGTGTGGTGGTGGTGGTGGTTGGCGTGACCGTTGCTCATGCGCCGGTGTCCGTGGTGTTTTGAAGGGGAGGAAGGGAGAGAGGGCGGGTCGGTCTCCGTTGCGGAGTAGGTGGGGGAGAGGGGGGGGGAGAGGGGCGCGCCGCCTTGGACGGTGGGGTTGGAGGCGTCAGGGAGGGAGTGACGGCGTTGGGACGACGCGGTCGGGTAGGGGTTTGATGAGGTGGTTATAGGCGTCGGGGAGGGAGAGTGCCCCCGGCGCTTGTCGGTCGAGTAAGGCGGAATGGTGGTGGGTGGGAAAGGGGGAATTGTCAGGAATGCAAGGGGTGCGATCTGCGGATCGGTTGGGAGTGGCGAGCAAGGGGTGAGATTTGTTATTGACGGTCTCACGGATTCTGTCAGATGGACGAAGCGCCAGGAAAAAAGGAAAAAAAAAAAAGACTAACAAGCACGACTAGATGTCACCTCTGTCAAGTGGTTCGTGCGCTGGTCTCGCGGTTTGTGGGCTGCGTTGAAAAAGGTGGAAGGTTTCCAGACAGGCAGATTAATTCCATCAATCAAGCGACCAATCACGCCACCTCGACTCATACGGCTGGGCTGGTCAGACCCACCACATCCAAACACACTACCTTTTTTTGCTCGGACTTCACCAACCGACCAATTGATGGTGCTAGCGATAGGAGGTAGTGCCCGGTAAGACACGCATGATTCCACGGCCGTGGCGAACGACGAGAATGCATAGCCACAATTACTGACGGTGTCCCCTCAACCCTGCCTTCTCGCTACCATCGCCCTCTCCAAGATTTCGCGGAATTCGACCGCGATTTCATGTTTGTGGCCTATCACAAATTCACCGCTGAGTTTTGCGACCATGATCGGATGAATTGAATCGGGCTAACGAAGCTATACTATACAAAAGACCGGAAGAGGATCCTACGAGCGCATTGTTTGTCATCAGTCGTGAGTTTTTCCTTTTGTAAGAGGTGGTCTTAATGCTTTTATATACATTAAAGTAATTATGTGTTATATGCGCATTGGCCAATAGGGATCTTTTGTCTCAAAATCACCGACGGCCGAACACGTGCCAAAGTGGGGTGGTGACGACGAAATTGTGGTGATGACGAGTTGACACTTACAGGTGACGTCAGCATGATCAAAATCGGTCAACCAACCACACGTCTCCAACACAGCCAGCCCTCACATCCTCTCTCGACACACACGAACGGGACCTGGAACGCGACTTGCACTGCTTGAACCCACATGACTCGCCACAACACCCTGGTGGCCCTGGCCACTCTCCTGCTGGCCGTCGCCTTGTTTGCGACCTCCGCCCTTGCAAAGTCTAGCTCCGGCGACCGCGTCCTCGTCTTGCTCGACGACATCAGTGACAAGAACCTGTACGAGAAATTCTGGAAATCCTTGGGAGGTGCGTTGCCTGGGTGGTTTTGTGTGCGATAATGTGAGGAAAAAGCATTCAAACTGCTGCTGGTCACATGAGTCGATTCTTTGCCGCGCGATTATTTCTGAACATTCACACGTCTCGAAAATCAACACTCAACTTTGAATAGATCGAGGCTTCTCTCTGCAGTTTAAGACTGCTTCCGACCCCAAGATCTCCATCAACGAGTACGACACCCGCCTCTATGACCATATCATCATCTTCTCGCCCAAAACACGCAGTTAGTTGATTTGATTTCTTTGCACCAATTCGAAAGAGTTATGTCGTTCGTCGACTGCCATTCTTTGTCATTAACGTGCATCCCCCCCAAAACCCACTCAATATCCGCCTTATTCAGCGTTCGTCTCCCCCGAAGTCACTCCCCTCACTCTAGTCCAGTTCGTCAAGGACGGTGGCAATATCCTCCTTGGCGCATCTGCCTCCCTCTCGGACAACCTCCGCGACTTCGCGCACGAGTTCCACATCGACTTCGACGACCGAGATACGACCGTCATCGACCACTTCGCCTACAACGCCTCCACCGACGCCTCCACCGACGCCTCCACCGACGCCTCCACCGACGCCTCCGCCGAACATACTCTCCTCGTCCTCGACGCACCGAATCTCACCAACGTCAAGCCCATTTTGCCCTCCATCAGCAACCCCATTCTCTTCCGCGGCATCGGGCACAAACTTGGATCAACACCTTTACTCACAAGGATCCTCTCCGCCGGTCCTACTACCTACTCGGCGGACACAAACGAGGAGCAGCCCGTCGATGCTGATACAGTTGGGCTGGTTGGGAAGGAGATTGGGTTGGTGTCGGCGTTGCAGGCTAGGAATTCGGCCAGAGTGGTCGTTGTTGGATCGTTGGAGTTGTTTGAGGATAAGTAAGTTCAGTTGGAACAGATAAGCAGGAGGGTTTTTTGGGAGGGGTGGGAGATGACATCGTCGAGAGTTGGGGACGTCTTTGCGCATTGGTTTCCTTTAAGATACACGATCAATACTATCTCAATCGCCAGTAATTAATGCACACATCCCCTACCATTAATAAACAATCCAGGTTCTTCGACTCTCCCGTCCAGAAGTACACAGCCGACGGCTCCGCAAAGAAGTAAGCATTCGATTGTATTGCTGCTTCATCCCGCATCTATTCCGTCGATCCTTCTCCCGGTGCGATTCAGTCAGTTCAATAACTCTATGAATAGGTATGCCAAGTCAGGAAACGAGGAGTTCGTTGCCGAGCTCACCAAGTGGGCCTTCCAGGAGAAGGGTGTGCTGAAGGTTGTCGCGTCGCGTCATCATAAGGAAGGCGAGACCCGTCAGCTTGAGTCGTATAGGATTAAAGATAACATTGTGAGTTTGGCCGTCTTTCGAATTTGTTTGTCGAGGAGACCGCATTACATAAAACACCAAACCGTTTCCCTTATCGATCATTACTCATTCTCTCACATCCACCCTTTCTAGACCTACACAATCGAAATCTCCGAATACGTCAACGACGCCTGGACAGCTTTCCACGCCTCCGACGTGCAGCTGGAGTTGATAATGCTCGACCCGTACATCCGCACGACGCTTGTCCAGCTTCCGACCTCGCCCAGCCACCGCTCGGGCAAGTTCAAGGCACACGTGCAACTTCCGGACGTATATGGCGTGTTCACCTTCCGCGTCAACTACAAGCGTGCCGGATATACCTACCTCGTCGACCAGACCACCGTCGCGCTCCGCCCCTTCCGTCATGACGAGTATCCGCGCTTCCTTGTCGCAGCCTATCCCTACTATACCGGCGCCGCCAGCATGATCTCTGGGTTCCTCCTGTTCGTCGTCGTGTGGTTGTCGGTATGGGGAACTGAGAGGGCGAGGAGGGAGGAAAAGAGGGAGGAAAAGAGGGAGGAAAAGCGAGAGGAGAAAAAAGAGGAGAAGGAGCGCGCTGGAAGGAGCGAGAAGATTGAAAGGTTGAAGCCTGACAGCCGGTCAGCCACCCCGACCCCATCCGATGCTGGGTCGGAGAAGTCCGAGAAGGCCGATAAGAAGAAGAAGAAGAGGTGATCGGATTCGTGTGTTTTGGTCATGTGGCTCATAGAATCTCCTTGGTTGGACGTGCTGTTGGGCATTGATGATGTGGGGAAAGGGAAAAAAAAAAAAAAGTTTGATCTTTGATGGCTCTTGTTTTGCTTGTTTAGCCTTGGTGATCTGTTTTTGCTGTTTTATTTGTTCTGTGTGTACCAGACAACTTTCACATAAAATTTTCGAGCAGATCCCATCCGTAGCTAAGCTTTCCTTCATTGTTTGGTCTGTTAAACGAAGGGCCGTAGGATTTAAAGCGCATATCTTGCTTCACGCAATTCTGTGTCGGTCGCCGTAATGGCTCAGAGACGCGTGACCATCGCAAAAGAGTAGCAGAACGAACATCGGAGCTGCGCAAAATGACTCCAGAATGAAATCGCGTTCCCGTTTCCGCACATTTCCTCTCACAAGTGCCTCCGCTCTGATCCACCACCGAACCCGACGTAGAACACCTATGTAGAACGTAGCACACGAAAGCTATCGACTGGCCGTGTGGCACTGTAATATGGTTTATTCGCCGAAACACGCCCAGCCGGTAGCTCCGCGGTGCACGTGAACGATTCCAATGATACGAATGTCAGGTAGTTGCGCACGGCCAGGCGCTCCGCTAGCTCATTCTCGGAACGGGGGTTCAGCCGGTTGCGGCCGGCTTTCGGAAGTTCCTGGACAGGTCACATAGTTTTGCATGGGGTCAGCGGTAGCTATTGTGTTGTGAGATTAATTGTTAGCGCTTCGTGATTGCACATGAGCAATGTGATGCCACGTTTTATTGAATTAGCTATCCTTGAGTGTTGTCATCTGAGCAAGAATTCTTATTAGAGTTCGGCCACGTCGAATGGCAAAGCTGAATAAAATGAAAGCGAAGGGGTCCTTTCAAGTCTAGTGACGTTTCTATTTCGATAAACGCCATTGCATGTTTCACTTCTACATCTAAAAATGCTTCTCAATGCCTGAATTCGGGAAATTCGGATGTCCTTGATAAGTTTCGAGGTCAGCCTGAGTGAAGGCACATGCTTAATAGGAGTAGTGTTTACTGGTCTCTTTGCGTTGTTACTGGGCTCCGCTCTATGGGCCTAATATCTAATATGCTCAACAGCATGTCTCATTTCTGTGATATCAACGCATGTGACCCATACCATCATTTCATTTCGCGTTAATTATGACACAAGACACGCACCACGGTGGAAGATAAAAGAGGCCAAGGAACATCCTCTCGCTGCAAATGCCTGCTAAATCCAATTTATCATGCACCGATTGCCCACTAAACACCCGTTTTTACTATCATCCCACCTCTCCCGATCCTACCGCTCCTATTCCATGCTCGCGGGACCCCAATTCATGCAATCCATGGAACTGACCGGGCAGGTCGTATCACTTCTCGACCGCTGGGAGAGGCTCGATCCGAAATACTGCCAGGAGCGGATGGAGTCCATGCAAAAGATCGTGGGCCATATGAAATACAATATCCAGGATTACATCGGGACCGCCCATCCCGAATTGCCTCAGACTGCGTCGGTTCAGTTCGTGAACGGCATGGCGTCATTCCCATTGCTACAGCTTGGAACGTGTTCCTTCGATGTCGTTCGTCGGACCCTTTGCACGCGCGAAATCTATCTCAGACGTATGGCTTATCAGCAGGACGCAAATATGGCAGAGCGAGCGTTGTGGTGGATCAAAGGCGGTTTTGATAAGCAGTGTCACAAGTAATGTATTTGGAGGTATCGTTGGAATACTATCATTTATCATGTTCCTTATTATCAAGAAAGCGAAACGAATAGTCCGTAACAAGTGTAATTATTCTGCTCTTCTTCACAACTCATTAATCCAAGGCTCGCGAGCGAAAAAATAAACGACCGAATTACGGTCAGCATGCTGAACAAATTGCACCGCAGGGGTATGAAGATAAACTTCTTAGCCGAAACGCTTGGGAGCTTGGTGATGTTTGCGCCGCCGGGCTATTTCAGCAGCACCGGAGTCGACCTGACGAAGCCAGACTTCGAGATGCTGATGGCCGAGCTCGAGAAACGGCCTTATTTGAAGGGCAAGTTCGTGGTGAAGGGTGGTGGTCACACGTGCATCAAGGTACCAGGGATGTTTATGCCGTCGATGGAGATCTCTATCGACTAGTAATGATGTCAGAATTGGGGGAGTTGCAGCATTTCGACGGGCAGGGAGATATGTCACTTTGTTTCAGTAGAAACGGCTGGTCTATGTTGCGCGTCATATTTGATTATTGCAGACGTTTGCAAGATTAATTGCCTATAGTTTAGAATAAAGTATATACATGTCACGACAAATGATACCTGAGATCTGGGACAGGCCTAGTTTAGGACAAAAGAGCCATAAAAAAAGGTTACAATCCAAAGACCGAGTTACACTTGCGGATAATCTATCAACCAATCTTTTCCAACACGTTCCTTTCTTTCCAATTTATCAATCCTAATGCCGAAACCCGACTTCCTGGCAATTGCCGCGTTGCTCGCAACCGTAGCCCATCTCGCCACGGGGTTCAGACCTGAGGGCCAGTATAGCCAGGCCGCTGTACTCATCCACGACAGTATCTTCGTATGCGGTGGCTATAAACTTGTTGGTAATGCTTATACTGTTAAGGCAAACTTATACTCTCTCGAAGCTGGGATACGACCAACCCATTGTGGACCGACCTGATAAATAATGCCGGCACCTTCACTGTTCCACTGAGTAGCAACTATGCGATGTGGCCTTCCGCAGATAATGTGCCTTTTTATGTCGGTGGCCAGAACAATCTATCGTTGTTGCAAAATGGATTTGCCCAGTACAGTTCTATCACGAATATTTGTTCGCTTCCATCTGCCATCGCCAATATGCCGCAGCAATGAGGTTGCTTACATGTGGGGCGGCATTGGCGATCGGTTTCAGATAGCTTGAAAGTTTCCCGGTTTCAACGATCGCCATGAGCTAACGCTTTTACCCTTTGTTAAGTAACGGATAGAATACTCTTCTGATAATACTACTAGGCATGCTTTTGGCGATATGCTTACATTTGATACAAGAAAACGTGTATAGACCGTTTTCAACTTTACGCAAAAGCCAACGCCGAGAGCGAATACACAGTAACAATGCTCCGGTATAATTCATTTCTGGTATCGGATTGCAATTTTTTTCTAGTACTGGTCAGATGTTCTACATCGGAGGTGTCACTATGCAGCAAACCTATGTAACAACTGTTACTACAGAACTTGCACTAATGAATGATATTCCAATATTCGAGTAAGTATATAACTAATATATTTTTGCAAATACAGTGAGCTATCCATCATAGACATCGAGGTTCATCCATCGTTTCAATTACAGTACCATTGGCGCTATATGGAAATTGATACCTGCTCAACGTTATATGCATATTGCTGTTCTGGGTAAGCAATGTTATGGCATATATTTAATATAGCAGACATTGGAATTTTAACAACTGTTGTCTTATTAGATAGGTTCCAATGACATCTCAACGAATTGGCTGTGCTTAACACACAGAACTGGACATGGAAGTCACCGGGAATGCTCTGTCACCGAGGTGGGTTTGTCTTCAGTCATTGTCAATGGGCAGATGATTAGTTTTTTTTTTTTTTTTTTTTAAAAAAAAAAAAAGAAAATAAATAAATAATCAAACAAATAAAACGTTCCTTCTTTTTTCATTCTCACTCCTCAGATTTGGCTTTGTGGTTTTATGGAATTTTGTCCTGGTACATTCTTATATCACGTTCACTTCATTATGTTGATAACAGGCACAGGCGACATACCCTACAGTGTGTCAACGTCTTAGATACCAGAACAAAGCCGTTCAAGTGGATCACTAGCTTCTCCCCTACCTCTCCCTCCTCTCCCTCCTCCCCCCTCCCTCTTCCTATTCTTCCCCCAACTCTACCGACAACACGAAAGGATCTGCCGGTTCAAGCGGCGTTATTGCAGCTATTGCTGTCATATGCGGCGTGTTGGTCATCGCCATTGCCATCCTCGCCTTCTTCGGAAAACGATGGTAGAAACACGCCAGGACCAAATCCCTACAAGGCCCCGCAATTTCCCTCCCCTGCCGTACGCTAGCAACGTGAATCAGATCCAATCGTCGGTCCCATACAACGCCTCGTTATGCCGCCGATTAGCCACATTCTTAAACATTCTGTCATATTCTAGTTGCCAAGAAACACTTTCTCAGTGTTGCGCTTTAGCTAGTATTCTTTGGTGCCAAGCACCAAGTCTCAACCAAGACCTAAGACATACTCTCTTGGCATCTGCTCTTAACAATTCTTAGTAATATATATTGTAATGGTGACCCCAGAATGATGATATCAGCACAGGAGACAGCCTTTCCTTGCAAGCCACCAGATCGGAGCATGAGAAGATTATACGGCATATGAGATGAGTAATAATGACCAACTGTGAGTCATCGTGACCACAGCACAAGTATCCTGAAGAATATAAAAGAAGGATCAAGGAACTGCAGTAGCAGCAACCAACAAGAACCACCAATCCCAAAATAGCTCAAAGACTTACCACAAACAAAATGCCTGCTGCCTGCCAAACCTCAAGGTCAAGGAACCACCAAGGTATCTCAGTCGAAGAAAGGATATTCCAAGATATCAGAAGAGCCATGAGGACCCACTCAAGAAGGACTCCTAGTGTCTACCTGGGCACTACAGACTCTTATCACTTTATTCTCTACTGCTGTGAAATAGAAACAAGGATCACTATTGCTACTGAATGCCTCCAAATGTGGCAGGAGTACGAAATAGGAAACCTCCTCTACCAGGAGTTCCCACAGGCCAGCACCCAAGAGCTACAAGATGCTACTTCCATGGATATACACGAAATGAGGATAGCTAAGAAGATCCATCAGATCTTCAGGCATGCACCATGGTCAATCTCCAACTTGGAGTATGTTAGAGTCTCAGATTTCAGAGACCTGTCGTCCCACTATATCAATGCACTAGAAGCCAGGGTGGCTACAGAAGCTCAGTCCACTATCACCCTCAATAGTAAAGAAGTAGAAGACTTCTGGCACCCCATCCTTCAGGATAACCCAGACCAATTCCTGCAAGGATTGATCTCAGTATTCCAAGGTCCAAGCATCTGGGTTAGATCTCCCCAAGATCCAAGCATCTGGGTTAGATCTCCCCAAGACCCCACATTTGTTCCTTATTTTGTGGAAGAGAACCTCATAGACTGGAGAGCTCCAGACCTTGTTCCCGATTTTCCTGCCACAGCCAAATGTGATGACGTCATCAGCAATGACGTCATCCTGCACGACTTTGACATACATGAGATGCACGACTTTGACATACGCGAGATGCGCAACATACCCGAAGTATGTGAAACGTATGACCTGCATGACGAATTTGCGGATCTCATCTCCTTCAGTGATGATGATGATGATGAAGCCCCCATAGTCCTGAACTTTCTGCTCTAAGTTCTTTGTTACACTGGATAATGCCAGCACCAGTATTCTCATATAATACTAGATAATGCCAGCATCGGTATTCTGAGGTGACACGAAATTGTTCTAGCACTGGCATTCTGATGTGATACCAAATAATACCAGCCTTGGAACTTGGTAGTTTTAGTTATTAGAATTTATATTTAGCTTTATATCTTAGCAACTATTGAATTACATTTTGTATAAATACCCCTCTCATTTTCTCTGAAATAAAGTCAGTCAACTCAGTACAATACACACACTTCCTTGCAAGCAATCTAAGAGATAACAAGACAGTTAAAGATAAGAAGTTTGAGGACTATAAGATCTTGGGAAGGCACTCCAATAAGAACTTGCTTATAACAACTTGAGTTAGTCTAAGAGATACACCTTGAAGAGAATCTGGTATATTTGAAGGACTCAGCGACCACTACGTGACAACTTGGTGCCCATTGGCTGGTGATTCAAGATGAATCCCTCACTTTCAAGCTGAAAAACAAACAACCCCCACAATAACTACCCTGACTACAAGAGTCACCCCTGCAAGAATTCAAGACAAGATGGAAATGCATCCTCCTACATTCTATAAATATACTACTGAAGAGTCAATCCTGACATTTATTGAAGACTTTGAACAATTTGCCACCATATGAGCCCTTGGTGTGGATGCTCAATTGGCCCTTCTACCAGTCAGCCTTAGAGGACCTGCCAGAGACAAGTTCAATGCAGCTACCATTGCTGGTGCTAATGCAGTCAAACTTGCCAACATGAAGAACTTCCTCAGAACAACATATTATACTAAAGAGATCAAGCAAGCTCTCAAGGATCAACTCAATACTATCTGCCAAGGACTTAGTGAAGATCCCAACTCATTCTATACCTGAATCTGTCACCAGATTGTCCTGGCTGGCTATAATGACCATCTCAAGGAACAAATAGTGGATTCAATCTTCCTCAAAGGAGTTCACCCTGAAATTGCCCTAGCAATCTGGTCTACCCCAGCTGCACTGACCCTTGATCAGAAAGTGGTCTTTGCACAGAGATATTGGACTGCCAGACACCCTACCGAACACTCAATGGAGAAAATAACTGGCATCAAGATGGAGCCATCAAAGCCAACTAGTATCTTACCTGCTATAGTTGTGAACAGACAACCAACCACACCTACCCCCAAGACAGCCAAAGCTGATCCAGTAGAAGAACTCACCAAGCAGTTTGCCGAGATGACTGCACACCTTGGTGATGTTGTTAGAGAAGTCCGAAGCACCAATAGGAGACCAGTGCAGAGATTTGCAGCTGCTACAGAAGAATGCAATAACATCACATGCTTCAGATGTGGAGAAGAAGGCCATTATGCAAAGAATTGCATAACTGAAACAAGATACAAAGCCCAACCAAGCAATGCTAG
Source organism: Jimgerdemannia flammicorona (assembly GCA_003990745.1). Taxonomy (NCBI): domain Eukaryota; kingdom Fungi; phylum Mucoromycota; class Endogonomycetes; order Endogonales; family Endogonaceae; genus Jimgerdemannia; species Jimgerdemannia flammicorona. Next base: position 1,344 of record RBNI01004093.1, on the reverse strand, counting down.
CAGAACCAGAGAACAAACCAATGCAGTAGTAATCGAGGAGATTGGTAACACTGATGATGAAGAATACTACGAGGAGCTCAAATTCTACCCTGCTACTGAAGGTACCAGAACCCAGTCCAAGCCCTATGACAAGAAGAGCAACAGTAAGCCAGTTGGAAGACCAAAGAAGACCCCAGCTGTCACCATTCAAAGCAAGACCCAACCCGAGGAGATTGATCAAGATATGGAGTTAGATGAAGCTGCCTGCCAAATCATAGAAGGCACTACTCCAGTCTCAGGAGAAAGCGAAAGCAAGAAGGAATAGAAGCTGCACAAGACCAAGATCCACCAGTATGACATCTACAAGGACCTCAAGGAACAGAAGGTCAATGCTACCTTTGGATAGCTAGCTGAAGTCCCTGCCTTCAGACAGCAGTTGAGAGTAAGACTTGCAACTACCGCCAAGAATCAAGAGTACAAGATTGTAGAAGCTCACAATGCACAGGAAGAATCTGAGAACTCAGATGAAGAATCCGAAGACCAGCACAAGACATCAGCCTATACCCCCTGTCAGATCGAAGACTATATCTTTGATGCCATCATTGATACTGGTGCTGGAGGATGCCTCATGAGCAAGAAGGCAATTGACCACCTAGGTTGGAATATTGAAGAGTCCACCAAAATGGTCTATGTCACAGCAGACGGTACACGAGCTACCCCCCTTGGCAAAATCCGAGAAGTCTCCATCAAGATAGGAGGAGCCACTATCCTAGTAGACATGATTGTTACAAGTGCCACCAACTATGATATCCTCATTGGCAACCAATGGCTTCACAAGGCCAGGGCCATCATTGACCTCAATGCCCAGAAGATGCAGATCAACTATAGAGGAAGAAAGGTACAAGTCTCTATCAATGTCCACAAAGGAGTCCTACCAGACATGAAGAAAAGAGATGAAGAAGACACAGAGGTCTTCATGCACTCGGTGAACAAGAACAAGAGCAAGACACCCAAGCTCACAGATGAGCAGTGGTACAACAAGATCATCGATGGCTATGCCCCTCAAGAAAGATACCCCCATGGTACTAGAATGTACTGCTCTGAACACCTGAATGACTGCTGGTCCTGTATCAGTGAAGTCAGGAAAATCCACCAATAGAAATATGAGCAAGAAGCCACTGAAGCAAAAAGGAAAGCCAAAGAAGATGACCAGCCCCCAGAGCTTCAAGCTGACAGTGACGATGAGGAGGAACAAGAATCAGACATCACCCTCAAGGTCAAGAAGTTTCACCCTGAAGCCAAGATCCCAGAATACAAGACTGAAGGAGCTATAGGAATGGACCTTGCCAGCATTCAAGATGCTAC
>RBNI01004092.1:0-14671 GCA_003990745.1 Jimgerdemannia flammicorona | reverse complement strand
AAAACACCACAAACATACCTTGACCTCATCCATGACTCCCGCAATGGCTTTATTAATCTCTCTAACCTGCGGGCTCTTCATGACTTCCTTAGTCATCTTCGCGAAACCCTCCGCAGCTGGTTTCGTCATTCTTGCGAGGTTGTCTGTGCCAGCCTCAATGGACGGGTGGTGCTGGTGATTGTACTCTCCGGCGTGGCGTGAGGGACTGGGTGGGGGAGCGCCGTGCTCACGGGGGACGCGGCCTGCGCGCACGTCGTTCTGGCGCATAATCTGGACCCCGCCTTCCTGCGAGAGGTGGTCGCGCAGGTAGACGGCTTGCTCGATCAGCGTGTGCGGGTTGACGTGCGCCGTTGGGTAGTGCATCAGTAGTCCCAGGCAGCTCGAGTAGTCGTCTTGGAGAACTGTGGATATGGTGGGGATGTCGTGAGTCAGGGATTTTCGGAGAGTTCATGCCGCCGAGAAACATCATACGTGAACAAGCATTCAAAGGACTCACGGTCGTCACGGATCCCGAACAGCATGGACAGGCACACGTAGTCGACGATTTTGAGCGTCGCGTCCTCGGCGAACATACCGTCCCATAGCTTGAGCAGGCTATCCATATCGAACTCGCGACCGAACAAGAGACGAAGCCAACGGCTGAAGAGAGGAGTGAAGATTGTACAACAATGTTTAGGTACCAGTGACGAATTTCATGTAGTCATGTGGACGCTTGGAAGTCCTTCGTGAATATGGCGACCATGCCATGCCACAAAATTACCAGATACACCAAAACAAGCATGCCCCTATTCTACACCCCACAATACTTCCCGCCCTGCCCAAAGCATCATACAAGAATGAAAAATTGCCACAGCTCCCAAGATTAAACACATCCACCGCACCCAACATTTCAACTCACATCCCGTAAAGCTGCGGCTCGATCCCCAGCCGTTCCAGATGTCCATAGAGTTGCGGGTCAACCGTGCGCAGGAATTCGTGGTGGATCCTGTGGCATTCCATCACGACGGGGTTAAGTTTCGCGGCCTGTACAAAGGGGAATAGGAATTCGGGTAAGGGAGTGACGGCAGACAATTTAAGTGTGACAAAGAAAAGGAAGGTTGTGAGGGCAGTTAAAAGGACAAAAGTGGTGATGAAGCTCTCCACTTACCTCGGTCGGCGTGGGCTCCCGCGAGGCGAACATACGGGACTCGTCCGCCACGTTCGGCTGTATCAAATTGAATCGAGTGTCCAAAAAAAAAAGTGAGAACACGGTCCAGCAAACATTCCACAATCTTTTCCTCCCCCCTCCCCCCCTTCTACCACATCACGCCCACGCTTCCAAACCCAACACAGCCTCCATCATGGAGGTTACCGCGTAAAATAAGACGTATACCCTTGCCTGCTTCCGCTGTCTGGAGGAGTTGAACACCTCGTCGTTGAACTCGTACCATGTCTTCGCGGACTTCATGACCTGCGTGAAGAGCGAGAAGGCGTCATGCTCGACGTGGGCACGGTCGAGCGTCTGGAGGAGGACATCGGTTGTGGGGCTAAGAACACCGAACGAAATTAAATGCAACGGGGTTCAGATTGCGTCCAAAAGGTTTGTGCTCGTGAAACAATACATCAAAAAAAAGGAAGTGGGACCCACTCGAGATCCGTCGCGCCTTCTACCAACTCAACGCTATCCTGATCCACGACCAACAAGACGGGAGCAAGCAGCTCGTGCATGCCCTGTCGATAGGATACGTCCTGGTTCATTTTGCAGTAGATGAAGAGAATGTCAACCATACGCTGCTGGACGCGAGAATCGCGGAAGTAGTCGATGTCGGGGAAGCTACAGTTGAGGAGGAAGGATAGGTAAGTTAGAGGAAGGTTGATTATGAGCGAGAAACTGGGCTAAAATAAGGAGGAAACAAATGGCGATTACGACGCACGTGCGCTCAACGTCCTGGCGGATGACTTTGCGGATTTCAGAGTCGGCGAAGTACTGTTGCCACGGGTTCTTAGGACATCAAACGAAGGGGAAAAGAGTTAGGAAGCATCTTCGTGAGGTGTGTGAGGTGGATAGACTGATTAACATCTCCGTACATACACACACCTCACTCAGTAAACCAATGATCACAACACGACGCACAACCGTCCTCCAATATCACAAGCACCTCCAATACTATTATCCATTCCGATTACCATATGACCTTTCGGCTCCCCTCTTCCGACCAAAAAACCATAACTCTCTTCCCCCCTACCAACGGAAACGTGGCAGCAACGTACATCGTCATTTGACGCCAGAGGGTTGTTCACACTCAGATCGCCGCCTCCCTTGGCCATCTGCTCGGTCGGGTTCGTAATGTACTTGTACACCAGGTTACTGTAGTGCTGGCGCTCCTTCTGCAGAATGAGAGGCCAGGTTGAAGTTTCGAGGCTCGGGAAGTAGGTGAGATAGACCTGAACGAATGGGGAGAATAGTCGGTGGGGGGTGATATAAAAAGAAAAAAGGAATTTCGTGATCAGGGAGAGATGGGGAAACACCGTGTTGTACGGGGGGATTTGATGTGGAGGACGATTTGCGCTTCCTTTCGGTTTTCCGGATTCTTTGTTCTTCGGTCATAGAGCCCGCAAATACCCAGCTCCGCCAATCTCGACTTTGGTGAATACTTTCAAGTTCATGTCTGTGTCTTGGGCCCCACTCAATCTCCCAGGAGCTTACCTTCCAACAGACTGAGCGTAGCGTGGTCCGGCAAATGTTTGTGGCAACGGCCTTTTGCCTCAGACTGGTCAGCGACAGGAGCGGGTCGTTGAAGATGAGGTCCCATTTTTGCCTAAGGTGGTTCGTATGAGTAGAAGAGGATCACGAGGGTGAGGATCAAGTGGAACATGGGGGAGCGAGAGCGGGGGTGGGGGGGTCGGAATGCGAGAATGTAATGCGTCTGCGAGCGGATTGTACCTTGCCTCGTGTAGGTCCATTGTTATTTCAGAAATGAGAGAATAATTCGGGTTCGGCAACTCTCTCACCCATGACTGGGATAGTGACTGGCTGTCACCCAAATTCACCTGACGTCACCACGCAGAACAACAAGGCACGCGCGTGCTCCTCTCGACCCATCCACCTGCCATGTCACAACCCACATATCTCTCGGAGGACACCCTCTACGCTCGCCTCCAGCAGACCACACATCATCGCCCGCTCCCCCATCCGGACCGCCACTACAGCGACGACGAGGACCATTCCGAGGACGAGGACGAACTCGACTCGCTCCACTCCTACGGCCTCGTCGACGACACCGACGACACCGATGAGTACGACGTCGAGGAGGAGTGGGAGGAAAACAAGCGCCAGATTCAGCTGATATTTTCCATGGTCATATTCCCCTACATGGGCAAGTTCCTCGGGAGGAAGTTTTCGTTTTACCGTGAGTTGACCGATGTTCCTTTCTTACTTTCTTTTTATGTGGGGAGAGAAGAGACATTGTGCAATATGGCGCGAGCCATTGTTCGGGAGCATACTTTTATTCCGATTGAGTAAATGTCTCAAATTGGCAAAGGGGTACTCATATAGTGTGTTACGACAAACGTCGCTGACCTAACCTCTTGCACTCTTGACTCATAGTATGGGGCAAAATGCTGAACTTTTGGTACGGCGCCTCCACCCCTCGGATAGGGGTATGACATCGGCCCCATAGATCTCGACGGGTTGCAGTGAACTCTTTGTTTCGTCGGCCAGAGTGGTGATTGTACTGCTGTGTTTGGCAGGTTGGAAATATCTATGTAATTTCTGATTGTGAAATATCATTCGGAATCCAGATGTTTCAATATTTCTTCTGATGGTTGCTGCTGGAACTTTTTTTTTTTTTTTTTTTTTTTTTTTTTTTAATGCCCTTTTTTTTTTTTTTTTTTTTTTTTTTTTTTTTTTTTTGCGACTTTCAAATGCCCTTTAGCTTAATGATTCTTCATGTACTTATCTCTTTTGATTCACCTGCCTCCATTATCATGTATGTATGTGCAATATCAAACACATTACATCTATAGACTCCTTTTCTCTCCAGAATATCCGTTAGACTTTAATAAAGCCTGTGAGGGATCTTATTGCATATGTGGAAGCACGTAATGTGACCTTTTCTTGAAGCACATTGAAGCCGGTGCCATACCTAACTCGGCCTTCCGCCGTCAAGGAAAAAAAAAAAAAAAAGATCAGCTCGAAGAGTCGTCGGACTCGAGAAGCGTATGGATTACCTGCGCAAACGACTGAAAGACAAATATCGGCTTTCTCAATGTAGTCATCCTTACAAAGTTTAGTTCTGAATATCCTGTGCCAAACAAACCACGACAGTGGAAAGCATTTATGCAGCACGCGCAGCATACGATGATTTTGACTATATATGTATACGTACATTTTACTGGTAATACCACATCTACAATTACAACCGTGATATTACCTCCACAGCGCTTACGTACATGTCCTCCAAATTTACAGTCGAAGTAAATGTGTGTCTTTGCCTAAAAAAAAAAAAGATTCGTGACACCAGCTTATTCAAGTTTGCAAATGAATATGCAAAATTCGCCCCTCAGCGCCGAGCCAGCCGTTGCAATACGGGGCAGCAGATCGTGCGAGCTCCCTGGCACTGAGGGTCGTATGTTACTTTTGCAAATGTTACATACCTTTATACCGACGCTACGGCGACCCGCATTCGCGAATGAGTAAGGCACCATGGACAGAATAAAATATTACTGTTGATGACATATCTTGTTGGTCAGCTTCACGATGTTGTTAATTTTGTGCTTCTTTGCAGTCATGTCTGGATGACAGAGAAAACGATGGTGAGCTCCAGGATGACGCGGAGGGGGTCATCCTGGTAGGAGATAGCGCAGGACGCTCACGGAGCCAAGGATTTTACTTTTTTGGGTCATGTAATTATATACTGGATGAGGGATGATGCTTATTTACACGTGACTTGCCCTACAATACATTCCTATAATGGAAGAGGTGTTTTGACCCTAGTGGCGTGCGGTTATGGGATCCACATATTTCGAGAGATGGAAAAAAATTTCTCACCACCAACCAATTGCCCAGCTCTTTACCGCCGCAACCACGCCTGTCTTTTTTAATTATTGCCGGTTGATGGCAGGATAGGTGGCGGACGTTGATGGCCTTATGTTGGATTGTCGTTTTATTTTGAAACGATCTTCAACCAACCGGATGGGTGCTAAAAATAAAATATTATAGATACGTGGTTTGAACCCAGTAACAAATTTCGATTCCTTCCCGATATTAACAATAAAGCCATTTATTTGGATCACAGGCATCGAAAGTATAACGATTCGTACCATCAAGAGATGTCCCTGGAACCTCCACACTGATTCTCTACTCCTGACACCCAGCTTAACGCCGACAATGTCTAGCTCAATTTGAACCACGTAGGGCCTCACCCAAGGCCTGACCGAAGAGAACATTCAACCCTTCCCTTCGACCTCCAACGGCAGAGCTCGTATTCCTTTGGGAAAATAGTTTGGCGTGTCTGTCTTCCGTGATCTTAAGACGGGGCGACGTTAGGGACGGGGACCCTGACGCTGAGGCAAAACGTGCTTGTCAACTCGGACCATAATCCCTACCAAGAGCCTCATCGTCAAGCGTCGCGCAAGCTGGAGAACAGCATGCGCGGTGGACGGAAGTATATTTGGGTTGGAAGGCGAAGTCAATACGATCGTCAAACATGCTCGTTCGTTCGTGAGAGCCATCGCAAGATAAATACACATTCTTTATGCTGTCCCAATCTCTATTTTATCAAGTTTCGACCGTTCTTTGTGGGTGATGCCTTCCTTCAACCGAGGAACATATTTTTCCTGAACTGATTCTGGAGTTGCGTATATTTATTGCTTTTTGTGCCGAATGCTATTTACACGAGATTTATTCATTCAATCATCCCTCGACCTCACACCGCTAAAAAGAGAGAATGAAGAGATATGACGGAAAACGATACTTACGCGTTCAGCGCACGACGTTGCGTCTCCGTCTTCCCACCGCTCCAAACGGTGCATTATTGTTTGAACGCAATATTCTTTGAAGGGACTACAGAATGCATATACGGCATGTTTATTATCCCGTTTACTATAGCATTAAAGTTTTTTTTTTTTTTTTTTTTTTTTTTTTTTCCATGCATTCAGCGAGCTTTCTTCGCCAAGGGTAGCATGCCAACGAAGAACTTCATTCCGTTGACCTTGATCAAAGATTCCTTATCATGAAATCCCTCCTTGTTATCAGAAACAGGAACGTAAATGTTTCAGCACAATGATGCCAACACTAAATCGACGTTTTCCCGGCATCCGTTTACATCTTCCTTCCTCAGCCATTGAGGTATCGCAAACTCCTTCAACCCCGTCTCACTCACTTCGCTAACCATCCTTCCGTCCCGCACTACAACGCCGTCGTCCACCTTCCTCTTCCATAATTCCTCCACCAACCCACAACATCCCAACCACACCGCATCTGCATGACCCTTTCCCAACGCTATAAACAACCTCACCCCGCACCGTTGTAGTTCATCATGCCATCTCATCGCGTCTAGATACGGTGCACATGTCGTTACAATCTCCAGCACATTGCCGTCCTTGAGCGGGACGTGCTCGGCCACGAGCGCCAACGTCTGCAGCACGGATCTCTGCAACCTGTGGGCGCGCGTGAAGACCGAGTACGCGTTCGGGTTGGCAACCAACGCGGCGGTCATCGTGATTCCGGTTCTTCGCTCCTCAGCCTCGGCCTCACGCACCCGCTCGCGAAGCATGACCTTAAACCGCGGCCATAAATCGTCGACGACGCGCCTGCTTAGGAAGTCGCCGCAGCACTCGGCGACGCATTGCACGAGGTGCACGGCGTTGAGGATGACGAAATGCTCCTTGTCGTCCAGGCGGCGCACGACCGAGGGCCAGATCTTATGTACGAGCGGGTTGAGGTCCTGCGGGCGCGGGCGGAGAACAGGCAGAGCGGACTCGATGAGGGAGAGGATTTGCGAGCGGAGGTGCGGCGAGGGCGCGGTGAGGAAGTGGATCGTCTTGTGGAGAATGTCGAGTACCGTCTGTTGGTTGCGCGTGGGAGGAATCTTGCGGTCTGTGTCAGAGTCGCGGCGACTAGAGGGTGGTCTGTTTTGCTCGCGTTCGGCTTCGGAAGCAAGCTTCTCCAGATCCTCTTCGTCCAATTCTTTGACCTTGTCCTTCTTTTGTTGTTGCTCGAGGAAATACTGTCCAATCTCGTTCATGGCCTTCGTTTCCACCCGCGACTCACGTTGATACCCGTCGCCAAAGTCAATACCCTTATATCTAGCAACAAAGCCCGATATCTCCTGCGACACTCCTCCTTTTTGTTGTTCCTGTAAGCCCTCTTTTGCGCCCCCTTCTTCCCTATTTGCACCATCTTCCTTCTCCTGCAGAATATCCTCATTTTCGACAACCCTCACGACCTCCCTCAACACGCCACAAAGCTCAGCGCACATCCACCCGTTCATATGATACGCATCCAGTGCGTCAAAGATCTCTTGCACCGAGTCTCCCATATACTCTATCACGCTCCCGCCACCAACCCTCACTACCGCGGTCATAACCCTGGGTGCGCGCGGGTCGAGCGGCACGCGCGCTAGCCTGTCCGACACGGTGTTAACGACGTAGTCGACGTTGCCGAGCACAAGTGCTTGCGTCGGAGTAGCGCGCGGGCGCGAGGGCCAATACCCACAAGCACGGGCGACGGCATCCAGGGTAATAGAGGCTGTAAAACTTATGCGGGCGTTCTGCGAGCCGAGCTGGTCGAGGAGCGGGTAGAGGGCATCGATGAGCTCGAGCTTGAAGGCCGGGCCCAGGATCAGGGAGGTCGTGGCGACGCATTCGAGCATGTGGCAGATGGTGAGGATCGTCGCGTTGAGGGAAGGGGTTGGAATGATGTCGGTGGAGGGGCGCGTCGTCGTGAGAGTGAGGGGAGTAGAAGCGGAAGGGTCGAATTGAGAGTGAAGTGCGATGACGGCCTCTTTGTCCAGGACACTTGTAGGCGCGGTCAGGATCTCGAGGGAGATGAGCTCGCGGAGGATTTGCTTGGCTAGTGAGCGAACCTGTCGTTCAGAATTCGTGTTCTGCGATTGAGACGCAAACGGCGTGTCATTGCTAGTCTCCAATGAAGATGACGGATCTTCAGCAGGAACCGTCAGGCCGAATCCGTCAGCACCCAAAAGTATCTCGTTGACCACCCATGCGGCTTGCGGCTGGTACGATCCCGTCTCGACTATTCCCCCTTGCCCGGACCGTAGATACCTCATGAAATGCTCTACCAAAAATCCCGCGTCGCCCACCCTCCCCAACGTGCGAAACAATCGCGATGCACCCTCAACTGCGCGGTCGCTAACCAGGTACCCAAACCGCTTCGTCGGATACCGCGGAATTCTCGACCTTTCGCCGGCACCTCCCTGACTTCCGTCCCCATCTCCGTCCGCCGTCCCGACGCTGCCTCGCCCATACTCTAGTTCCGCGAACCTCCCGACCGCAGCCCTCTCCACCTTGACGTTCACGTCGTCCATCTCCAGCCCCCTCAGCCATCCGCCCGCCACCTTCTCCAGCGATGTCTCCAGCACGCTGCGTGCTTCCGCACCCAGAAGCGCGAGCAGCCCGGCAATTAGCGAAAGGGCGGAGCACTTGGCGGCCTCATCGGCCGAGGTAAGGTGGCGTGCCAGCGAGAACATCCAGTCGTCCAGCCTGGACTTGAGGATCGGGACAAGCGAGGCAGCAAACTCTGGGTGCCGCGACAGTGCCAACAAATGTTCACGGCAGCGGGCCGCAACCGGCGCGTAGTCGTCGTCGAGATGTAAGACGAGCGTCTCGATCAGGTTCGGCGCGCACAGCTCGAGAGTCAGCGCGCACTGCAAGAGGAGCGTGTAAGAGAAGTCGACAAAGTGCATGCGTGTCGACCAGTCCGGGTGGTCGCGCGCCGTAAGCGTTTGGGTCAGGAGCCGCTTAAGCTGGGTTTGCGTGGCGGCGAGCCAGTGGCGGGTGCGAGTCGCGGTGAAAATTTTGGGGGGCGTCGAAGAGGAGGTTACCAGTGCGGTAGAGGTTTCACTACCTTCGTCCGTCGTCGAGTCCTTGGTCTCAGGCGCGGAGGGCAATCTCCTTCCGACGAAATTACGCAGGTCGCTCAGCTTCGTCGCGCGCGTTACAAACTCCGCGTTTGCCTCGTCGTTCATGACCGCAACGACAACGTCGCCGAGCAAACCCACCGCGGCCGAGATCACACGATGGTGCTCCTTATCCTTGTCCCGTACGACGACCTTGCACATCGCCGACGCGACGCCCGGAAGGAAACTCGCCAACACATCTGCATCCCGCAGGTTGTCCGTCAGGAGCTGAGACAATGATCCCAGTGCCGCCAGCCGCAGCTCGAGCAGCCGTTCGGTCATCACCACGTCGAGTAGGACGGCGACGCAGTGGCCGACAGAAGGGCGGAATACCTCAGCCCTTAATGCATCCAACAAATCCAACCGTTTCGCGCTCTCCTCTTCGGAATCGGGGATCTTGCCCTCACAGTGTGCGCGAGGCAGAATCGCGGACAAGCATCTCACCGCGACAAGCGTCGTCTCCTCCGACGGCCTCGGCAGCTTCGGGTCATTCGGTCGGACAAGCGGGCCGCCGGCGGATAGGGTGAACAGGATAAATAATTGCTTGAAGATCTCGGGTTCGAGGGTTCTGTTCCACCCGCACTCCTCTAGCAAAAAAAGCAGACATCGTAACCACGTCTCGGCGACGGTGTCGGGAAGTGGTTCTTGCGGTTGACGGCGTTTGTAGAGCTCGAGGAGGGGAAAGAGGACGTAGTCGACGAGGGCTTTGGTGAATATGGTAGAGGGCTCAGATATGGCTCGGAGAGTGTCGAGGAGGGCATTCAGAGCGTCTCGGATGGGTCGTTGATTGGGTCGAGATATGTTTGGGAAGGAGAGTAGTGGCACGCAGACGGGCTTGAGTTTCAAGAAGACATCCTGGCGTCTCTGGTCCAGTTCAGCCATTGTTTATCGAATTCGAGAACCTTGTAGAGGCACGTGCTCAGAAATCGACGCGTCCTAACAAGCGAAATCCATGTGTAACCCTACCATTAGCCATTAACGGAAGAAGTCCGCTACGCGCAGAAGCTCCCAGTGGACTTCTTCCGCAAGGATTACATAGAGGAAGCTTACATATCATAGTGGAATTATCTAGTAAAGGGCAAGAACATGTATAAATAAGAAGAGGTTGGAGATGACAATAAAGCAGTTCTGAAATCTTGAATAAGTAAGTGTATATTGCCAAGGATCGGATATCCAAGGAATATCACATACGATAGGTCGTTTTTCAGGCTCCCCCGGTGACCTTCAGACACGTTTCTTAGTAAGATCCTTAGCAAACCCGTCCATACATCCCCAACAAATTCCTTCTATTAACTATCCACGCCCTCTTTATTATCGATAATTATTGTGTAACCTCTCCATCGCCGCCAGCCAAGCCTCACACTGTCATCACATCAATACCTATCTCGTCACCTCGTTTTTTTTTTTTTTAACGGATCTCGTCACCTCGTTTGATCACCAATGTATTTCACAAATGTGATGGAGACAGGATACATCCCCATCATCATCTTGATACCATCGCCAATTAAAACTATCATGACAGGATTGATAAGTTTAGAACTTACATATCTAACCTCTTCTCCTGTTACTGGACCTTAGGGTGCTGAGTGATGGTTTCAAACACAAAACAATGCCTCTACAACTATAAACATGACAAGCTATTATTGATATTTAGTTTATAATTGAGAATCTTTGTGAGGTCATAAGTTAAAAATAAAAAGTAAATATTGTTGTTCCAAATCCTTCACTTACGGCCTACACGCAGCCGGCGTGTTCTCTGGCGTGGTCCTCCTATGCAGGGATGACCTTATGTATAATTACCCCTCGATTTGATGTGCTACCATTTATTTTTGAAGATTGACTGGGGCCCCATTAAAGTTAGCGTTTCCCATTTGTCATACGTGGCGCGTCCAAAGTCACAGGAATCCGTGCTACGCAACTTTACAACTTGTCATGGACTTCAACGGACACCAGGCCCTCATATCGAACCGCGTGCTCCTCCCCGAGATTCTTGCACACATATTCCTCCTCTTCGGCGACGTCAGCGTCCTGCACGACGACGATAACCGCAGTAATCTGGCCTCGTGCTCCCGAGTTTGCCGCGAGTGGCGTGACCTAGCGCTTCCGCTGATATGGCGCTACCTTGACTTCCGATGCAGGTCGACCCGGCCAAATGGCATTGAACGACTCAAGCGCCTGGCGCACTTCCTGACTGACCCTCGTTCGCAGCGCGTTTACAGGACTGTCGATTACGTCAGTTTCGTCAGGAGGATCTACTTGAGGGTACCGGTGGCTTGCACCAGACGGTGCCGGCTCGAGGCGACATCGTCCATCAACAACTTCTTGCGACAGATGAGCAACCACCGAATCATTGAGGAGCCTGTGAACGAAGGTTTGGTTGGAAGAATCGCTAATCTGAGCCTGCGACCGAAGGTTACAAAGCGGGTGTTAGACGAGGCGACATCGGACATTATCATTGGCATCTTGCAGCTGCTGGCGTCCGATCAGATCGAGTCGATTGAGATCGATTGGCCTGCGTGCAACTGTTGCGAGTTGGATGGGCTGTCGCGATTGTTCAAGACCCTCGTTCCACTCATGAGCAACCTCAGAAAGTTGTACTACAACGGGCCTTGGGACCAAGATGTCGGCGCCTTCCTTCAACATATTCCCAAGTCACTCAAGGAAATAATATTGATCAGCCATAGAGAGGTATCACCACGCCTTGACCACATCATGTTCTTCCGCCACCTCACGACGCTTGAGCTCCACGGCATCGCGAGCGTGACGGTCCCGCACCTTCAACAAGGCCTGAGTATCTGGGGCGCGTGCCTCCACCGCCTCGACATAACCGCCTGCCCGCGCCTCCTCGACGACCTCATCCTCGACGCCGTCGCACTCCACTGCCGCCGGCTAAAGGAGTTGCGGCTCTACGTCGGGTTCACAGCACACACCCCACAGCGGATCACGGAGCCCGGGCTATGCCGCGTTGTCGACTCGTGCCCGCACCTGGAGCGCCTGCGGATGCATGCGATCGATGCCGTGGGGGATGCGTTTCTCGCACGCTGTGCGAGAGGCGCGCGCGAGTTGCGGTGCTTGAATATCGCCTCGGCGTCGGCGAGATTGACGGGCTTGGGGGTTGTGGATGTGGGCGCGTGGGGGGTGATGACTGAGCTGCGCATCTTGTACGCTTACGATCGAGAAACGGGAGAATACGTGCAGAAGGAAGGGTTGGACCTAGGGTTCGTGCGGGCGGTTGAGATAGGATGCCGTGCATTGAAGAAATATGAGCTTCAGCCAGACCCGCGATGTTTTGTGAAACATTGAGGAACCCGTAACCGTTTGCTTATGTTTGTTACAATGATCATTGGTGGAGATGTGGTAGTCAAAAGTATCTCTCTTATTTTTATGGTCGTCCTATTGAATCCTATTAAAGGCCAAAAGGAGAGTTGTGATTGCCTCCGATAAGCAGTCCTATGGTGACGTCAGGGTAGGAACACTACGCTTTTTGGGAGCGAAGGCTTGTGCACTGTGAACTGAAAACACCGCAAAGACGCCTTTGCTCTCTATTAAATCAAAAGATATACCAAAATGTCGGGCATGGTAGGCAACTCGCTAGACACCTCGTCTCTACAGAATTTCGCATTGCATTACTCGCTGTATCTCAAAAGCACCCAATGGAATGCCTCTTGCAAAGTCTTGGCACACCGCGTCCAGACTAGAGTTTTCGGCTCCTTTTACGTCAATATACATCTTTTGACCTGCCGTTAACCATTGTTCCTCGCGGCGTTTATAGCACGGACGTAAGAAAATACGGACGACCGAAGAATTGCAACAGGCGCGCAAGGAGCGTGAGGCCGTCAAGATCAAGGAGTACAATGCTTTGGTGGCCGAGTGTTTTGAGAAAGTGAGAGGAATATTTTTGGCATGATAACGAAAGTTGATGAAAACGACGAAAGAGATATGGGAATATCGGCATGGTAGTGGTAACTATGGTGGGACAACATTCGGCCATCCATTCTTAATTCGTTTCCAAATCGCAATCCCACAGAAAACCGAGAAGCAATACGACGGTGCCGCCCTTAACATAACCACGCGCATTCTGCACCAAAATCCAGACTTCTACACCGTCTGGAACTTCCGCCGCCTCATCCTGCGCGAAGGGGTTCTCAAGGACGCGTATGTGATCCCGTTCTTTTCCCTCTGATCTCTTACTTCCATTTCCCAGACCTTCTAAGACGCATCTCCTATGTCAGATCTGCCGACGCGATTCAGGTCAGCCTCAAATCCGAGCTCGACTTCTTCATGCAGATCATCACGATTAACCCCAAGTCCTACTGGATGTGGAACCACCGGCGGTGGTGCCTCGAGACGATACCGAAGCCGGCGTGGGAGCGCGAGTTGGCCTTGGTAGATAAGATGTTGGATATGGACGCAAGGAATTGTGAGTTTTCTGGCGGATAAGGGTGACGCTGGTCGGAAAGAGGGAGGCGCGGAGCAGATGAAATGAATTGGACCACATTCCAAACAAGATAATATTGCTCACTAAATACCATTCCTCCTTAAAGTCCACGGCTGGAACTACCGTCGCTACGTGATCTCGCAGTTGGCGCGCGACCCCGGGATGACGGATACGCAGGCGCTACGCACGAGCCCGGCGCTCGCACGGTCCGAGTTCGAGTTCACCACACGTAAGGTCACGCAGAACTTCTCTAACTACTCGGCATGGCACAACCGGTCCAAGCTGCTGCCGATAGTTGTGGACGAGATCGAGGGCGAGGAGGCAAGGAATGAGATCGCGAGGCAGGGTGGGTTGGGTGGGACTGTAACGGTGTGGGAGAGATAAATGTGTTGGATCTTTGGTGTGTGGACTTCACTTAAGGCCCCACTTATTGCCTATCGAATAGAGATCGAGTTGATCAAGGCTGCAGTCTACACCGACCCCGACGATTCCTCTGTCTGGCTTTACCGCTGGTGGCTCATTGGCCGTGGTACGTACTTCTCCCTTGCTGCACCCTCCTCGTCCATGTTCAAAGCTCGCCATGCTGACGCACAATGAATCTCCACTCCAGACACCACTCCCATTTCCCTCCTCGGTACCCACCTCACCTCCGCCAACACCGTCCTTCTTGCCTTCGACGATGAGATCAGCATGCTCAATCCCTTTGCCGTCCTGACGTCGCAGGGCGTCCCCGTACCGGGCTCGTGGCGTAGCTTTGGCTCCGGGAACAAGGTCAGCGGCAACCTCGGTGAGCAGCTGCACGGGTACGTTTGGGCATTTGAGCCCGAGACCAAGGACATCCCGATCCAGGGGGTCGAGGTGGTCGTAAGGGCGGCGGATCTGGTCGCCAGCAGGAGTGAGAGGGCATGGAGATGCGGCGAGGTCAGGGTTAGGGTCACGGGTGAGGTAGAGACGAGAGAGGGTGAGGCGACTGGGTCGGCGAAGTGGTATACACTTGATCGAGCGGAGTTGTTGGAGGAGGAAGTGAAGGATGTGAGGGAGTTGTTGGAGCTGGAGCCAGGAAGCAAATGTAAGTGTTTGGTATTGTATTCCTTGTGGGTGTTTTTTTTTTTTT
>RBNI01004091.1:0-14671 GCA_003990745.1 Jimgerdemannia flammicorona | reverse complement strand
AAAAAAAAAAAAAGAAAAAACACACATGAACCCGAACCAAGAATTGTGTTGCAAAATGTTATGGTGTGGTGTGGTGTCCATGAGTTTATTTGTGTCAATCAGTAGAAAAGGAAAAATATTATCGTGTGGCTCTGATGCTGGCGAGTTATGTGATTTTGATTATTATTTACAAAACGAACACAGCCAGTATGGCGACGGCGCTGATGGCGACAGTAAAACCAGTGGAAGAGGCGAGCGAGCTGCCGCTGTTGCCCACGGTCTTGGCTTGGGCGTTACTGTCGAGGAACTTGGGAAATCAAAGTAAGTTCAATGGTATTGTGCAAGCTATCTTTTTTATTTTTATTTTTTTTTTTTTCGTGTGGGTGCAAACGATGAGTTATTTACAACACTTATTGGAGAGAAGAGAGTTGAGCTGGTCAAAAACAGCAGCGGTGTCACTTCCGAAGACAGTGCTGCCAGCGGAGGTCTTGATGTAGTTGGCGATGATGTTGAACTCGTTCTTCCTGCATAGGGAATTTGGCATGGCGTCGATGGCGGACTTGGTATCCTTGGCGTTCGCGATGGCCCTGGCAACATTAGGGTCCGAGAAGGTGGCGTTGAGGTTTCGGAGGTCATCAGCAAGGCAGTACGAGTTGGTGGGGCTCTTGAGGCAGTAGGCCTAGGTGATTGGTGTGGCGAGGGTGAGGGTGTAGTAAAGGCTGGCGAGGTCGGTGGCAAATGTCCGTGGCGCAACCGGTCTTGATGTTGTTGGCAGTGGTGGAGACGAGACCCGTGTCGCATGAGGTTGCGCAGAAGGCGTCCAGGTTCTTATTCAGGTCGGCAATGTTCTGGACGGGTTTCGCGGCCAGGGTGGACTTCAAGTTGGCGACGGAGCAGGCTTGGAACTGGGTGTTGTTGGTGAAGGTGACGATCGCAGATTGGCATCCGGCGGAGTACTTTGAGTAATCGGTGGTACCAGTGTAGATGGTAAGGGGGTTGACGCTGCTGGAGCTTTGGGCGAGGGCAGAGGTGGCGGCGGCCAAGAGGGTGGTGGTGGCGAGGAAGAACTTCATGATTGTGTTGGAGATGTAGGATGTTTGAGATGCTTGTAAAGTTGATTGTCGGATGTCGTCTAATGTCAATGCTGGTATTTAAATACCTTTCACCTCCTTTCGATGTTCGCCGGTCTATTCTGATTCATTTCGGCCCAATCAAGTGTCGACTGTTCTGTCGCGAACCTTACTACTTGCAAATTCACCGACTATGCAATTGTCCCGTGAATAAGCCTCTTTCAGAGTGCAGACGTGTTCCTGTTATATTTTATGTGCAGCTATAATCTTAATGTTTATTAATTTTGAGTATATAATTATATCTCTCATACTATAGATTTTGTTCAGAAATAATACACATCAGCTAATCATGATATTTCCACTCAAGAAGGGTTTTATGGCCCTCTGCAGTCTCGCATAACAGTTGGAACCAAAAGTGTATTATGTATGAACAATTTGTAGACAACTTGATTACTTCAACTACTGAAAATGAAGATACGATAAGGAAAACTTGCAAAAACTTGCAACATCACACAATCTATGTCTCTATGTTCATCAATGCATCGCGCCTCTGCGAATCGCAAACCGGAAAGAACGACACAAATAGTACAAGGAAATGTTGATCAGCTAAGATTACTCCATCTCGCGATGTTGCAAAGCATGCTTACGGTAAAAAAAGCTAAAAGCAACAAATTCCAAAGTAACAAAACAAAAAACCGATATCAATTGAGATCGGAGGTGTTTAACCCCGGCCTCCTATTCCCTTTTTGTTTTTTCCCACCACGGCCCCTCTTTTCCCTCGCGCCACCGGTGTTTATCACTCTTCCGCTCTTCCTTCTCCCTCCCTCGCGCCCTCGCGCCGAAGTCTCTACCCATGCTTTCACATCCTCTAGGGCCGCAAGTCCCTCGCGATAGTCCTGCTGCAGTCGATCGAGTTGTACTATCATATGATCTTGGTTGTCGGGCGCGAGTTTAGCGAGAGAGGCTTGGAGATAGCCGCGTTTCTCCCTGAATACGTGAGTTATGTAGTATTAAAGACTATAACTCTAAAATTACATACCAATTAACGGGCGGATACCCACTTGTACACATCCGTTTCATCCAACAATCGCTCCAATTCCTCAGGAGACAGACCCGATCTTTCTTGCATCCCGCTGTGCACCCACTCCATTTTGGCGTTGTATTTCCTCATCTCATAGTACAGATCCGCCACAGGCCCACGTAGCATCATGGCGTACACCTTCCGCTCCGACGATTCCGGCAGCTGGTGTGCTAGCTCCGCCATCTGCGCAAACACCTCCTGGTGCCCCGCGTCTGCGTGCCCAGACGCCTTGGCGCGCCGTTCCATGTGCTTCTTGAACCAGCGCTTGATGATCTCGGCGGCACGGACGGCATCCTTGATGGAATAGGGGTTAACGGGGACCGGGTCGTCACGGAATGTGAACGGGTTGAATGATTCGCCTTCCCGCATCGGCTCTTCGTTGCGATCGTTGGCGTCGTGAACAATTTCCTCCATGTATGATGGTTCGGGAACTGGCTCGGGCTCCATGCCGATGGATTGGGGCTGACCGGGCTTGAAATGGTCGAAGGAGGTTGTCTTGAGCATATTGAGACGCGCAAGGATGGTCTCGAAGCTGGATGGGCTGGACGTGGTCACCGCGGCGACAGCCTCATTGTAGAACTCGTCCAGGGCCGTGCCGAAGGAGTTGGAGTTTCGGTAGTGCATCACCGAAATTGACGATATTGAGTCCGCGACGTGTTGTGCCATTTCTCTATCCTCACGCTTCACCATGAGGAGCTCGTCCATCCCGTTGGTTTTACTATACTGGCTCTGCAGGGCACCCACCATATCCTTCCACGACTTTGCTTCCGTGTATTTGTAAAAGAGCAGGCGCGTGTTGATAGTAACGATGTTAACTCCTCTGTAGAATCGCATTATATCGCTTCCGGATAGATTTTGGTCGTTGCAGCCCAGAATGACACCCAAGCGCATCACGCGTGCGAGCAGGACTTGGAGCATGTTATGACGCAACTCGAACATACATAAGTTACCAAGCACATAAACAAAACGCATCACCGATTTGCGCGTGTTGAAGCAGAGCCTATTGAGAAAATCATCCCTCCATTCGTTGGACTCAGAACATTGAAGAAGTCGATCGACATTGTCGCGCACAAAGCAGTGCAAGAAACTTCGCGGAAGCAAGATATTGTGTCCCCTAGACTTGATAAAAATTAGCAAGGTCGTAGTATACTCGAGAAGATATATGAGATGCCAAGGGTCTAATATAAGTTCATTTGGCATGCTGAGGCAAAATCTAAATCAATGGGAGTATGCCGATTAATACAAAATAGCCTTATGCAAAGTATGAAATTACAAAAGTCGATAGGGAAATTGACATTTACCTCAAGAATCGATCACCATTTAACAACGCGGTTTTAACATCTCCAGAATCCATGTGCTCGAAGAAACGCACAAAAGGTGTGACCATCCAGTACCACCCATGCCCGCGCAAATTTTTGACCATCCCGGGAGGTGGTGCGTCGCGAACCGCCCAACTCGCCTCTGCCTCGAACTCTGAAATCTTTGTCATAATCCACGAGCGCAATCTCCTGTCCATTCCCGACTGGATCAGAAGAACAGCGCGTGTGACTATGGAAAAGTCTTTAGAAGACACGGGCTTCAGCCAGACATTGGAAATCAAGTTGAAGAATTCGTCTTGCATAAACGGAGGGAGGTCGACCGTGACCTTGCGTAAGAGATCTGCAGATTCCATCTCCATGCTGTGAACTTGGATGTTGCGTACCCAGGTCTCTTCCCATGCCCTATACGCACAATTTATAGTAAAAATATAGGTTAGCTTGTGAGTAATTAGCTCGTTAAGAAAAAAAAAAAAAAAAAAAAAAAAAAAAAGAGAGAGAGATAATCAGACCTGGGAGTACATTACCTGAGAATAGGTCGATACACCGCGAGTTGAGATTCAAGCACGAGGTTTGGATGGCGATGTAGCTTCGTCAAGTTATGTATCAGCTTTAGTTGCAACAGCAGCAACGACTTCCGCTCGTAAAACGATTTTGATTCCAAGCGATCGATGTGTTCACATTTGCAACCCTGATATCGGCAGTTGTTAAACACCAAATGGGCGACACAGGGATCCGAAGAAAATGTGAATATGACTGAATGTCTGGCAAATCCTCCGATATCAGTTATGAGCTTCCATAAGCGAGTACAAATTATCTGATGCGCTGCTAGCTGTAGGTACTCGTAGGCGCATAATCGGAAGAACTCATCGTTTTCAAGCGCCCGAAACACTTGTTTATGATCAAAATTAGTTTGAGCCTTGCCAACTTGTTCGAAAGAGTTTGGATCTTCCGATGCGGTGGACATTGTTTGCAAAATATGTGGAATGAGAGGGGAGAAGACATACACCCTACGGTCAATGATGGTATCAGCGACATTGTGAGTATCGACGCAAAACAACTCCTCCCAGTTATCGTCTTTGGCGGATTGAGGTGTAGTCTTTAGGAGCGCAAACACGCAATCGCAGAGCCGCATTGCCAGCTGCAACTCGGCCTTCCAATTCTCCATCGAGATATCGACGTTGTAGGTTCTCAGTGCCAGCCCGAAATACATCTCAAGCGCTCGGTATTCATTGACTGTTGACTTTCCGCGAAAAAAATTTGCGCAGGCACGTAGAAAATACACCGAGCGATCGATTTGGGAACGGAAGAGCTTAATCTGCAAAGCAATGAGAAGGTAATGATTAATATTGATATGAAATATGCATATATGGAATTAATAAAGAAATATTTACGTACTTTGTGGACCACAAAGTCTAAGGCCGGGTTCATCAAAGAGCTTTCTGTCGAACACGAATTGACTATGCTCTCCGCTTTTGTGAGTATCGCTCTCTGTTTGTTCTCTAAAGACGTAGCCTCCGCCATACATCGTTTATCGCTCGTATTTCTCAACTCGAACATGCGTGGTGAATTACGGCCAGCCAGTGTTGAATAACATTCAAGTGCGGCGATCGTTCCTTGTTGGGATACATCCTGCGCATATAAATCAGCGGCGTCCTCAAGGCGATCCAGCGATTTCAAGAGGTCGCCAGCTTTGATGAACATTGACTTCTTCTCGTATAGGTCCGCCAACTCTTGCAACATATTGTGTTCGAGATAGAACTCGACCATCTCGTCAAGTGAGGTGCTCAATTTGATAGCTTTTTCGTGCTGCTTAGTCTTGGAGAAATACAATCGCGCAATTCGACGAACTTTGTTGGCGACAGCTGTTGGTATTTCGCTGGACTTTTTGCTACAAAGAAAGATGTGCAAGTCGATTACATTACAAAAGGTCGGACAAAAAACCAAAAAAAAAAAAAAAAAAAAAAAAAAAAAATATAAAAAAAAATAAAAAAAAAAAAAAAAAAAAAAAAAAAAAAAAAAAAAAAAAAAAAAAAAAAAAAAAAAGTGCTGCAGGATGCAAACTAAAGTGAAAAGTTGTAGCATAAATGTTTCGTGACATACCTCTCCACAATGTCAACCGCTTCGTCATAATGTCCTCCGGTCATGAAGGCAAGTACAGCTTGTTCGAACATCATAGCTCGTTTAAGACATTCACCAGCCGCACGATGCATTCCAACGGTCTATGTTTTACGTTACAGATGATTTAAGAAAAAGTTCATAGTAACAAGACGTGCGCAACAACCAGATCACAAACCTGATAACACACAGCCGCGCGCCGCGGTCTCTGGCACTCCTCGAAAGCCGACGCTGCCGTGACGAACGCTGATTTGACCATATCCCGATCGGTCGAGTTCGACGCCAGACGGCGTGCCTGATCTCGGAACGCATACGCCTGGGAGAGCTCCTTCGCTTCGAAGTTACCACTCTTGGTGAAGCAAAACACAGCGTGCTCGTATTGTCGACGCTCAAATAGATTACGGCCCTGCTTGTCCCATTCGGAGTTCGACGATTTCGTTCCCAGGGAGGGCAGCTTTTTGTCCGTGGTGGTGACGACCTGGACGAGATTGGCAGAGGTCCAGACCCTCTTCATGGGTTCACTGAACTCCATATTTTCTACAGGCAAGATGAATTACGAAGTCATTTGCGTGGCCGCCAAATGTGAAGCCCCAATACATTGATTTAGAATAATACCAATGCTCAATTATTCACCATCAAAAATCCAAAGATGAGATCTGGCTCTCGTAATAGCGACATAAAGTTGCTTCAATTCGTCGGACATAATTGCGTGCTTTTCGTAGTCAAACACAGGACCATGTCCGAGTGACGAAAGAACTACTCTCCACTGCGGAAAAAAGGCGTAAACCAATAAAATGAGTCATAACAGTAGTTCCGAGCGGAATCTCTGAAATGTTCATCACCAACCTTGCTCTGCGCTGGGGAATCTTGCCAGAAATTATAGAGCAAGATATCTGTGAATTCTAAACCTTTGGCCTACACAGGGCGATACAGTTTGATAATATTGACCCTGGATGTCAAGAAACTCGTGACAAAAGCGCGGGGTTTTTGAATTAAGGAATCGATATGAAAAGTACCTCATAGATGGTCATGACCAAGCCAACTTTGCCAATTCGTTGACGGAGTTTTTCTTTGGCCGCTTCATTTCGGACAATAATGCCTACAGATATTACGAATCAAAATCGTGAGAGCAAAGTACTATTGCGTTCGAAAAAAAATAAAAATAAAAAAGGTAAGAAAGAAGCAATCAATCAGTAAGGTGGAGCCGCCAACACCTACATTGTTCGGCTCCGAATTCGATGAACTCATTGGAACGTTCGCCAAAGCAGAAGAATTCAAAGTGGAAGTCTCTCGCCGTAAACCCGTCGAAAAAGATTGGCTTCGGGCCCTACAAATGAAAATATTTGTATGCCATTGGTGATAATCTAATAAATTAATCGGGCATCGCATATCAGACGATATCCGATAGATATAGGAACCCCAACTCACATCCACAATCCCGCGCTCCTTATCAAGATTATCGACTGTAGATGGGAAAAAGCGGTGCAGCATCTCGATGACATTGGCACCGAGCTGCAAAATTCCGTTGTGCGAGCGATAGTTTGTAGCTAGCTGAAACAGCTTGGGCTGAACGGGCTTGCGGACACCAGCGACGACGTGCGGATGCTGCTGCTCTTTACGGTAGATCATGGATCTCAAGTCGGCGAAGCGGAAGAGAGATCCGCGGGCGACGGCCTGCGCGGTGTCGCCGGCGAAAAATAGTCCATTCGGATTGGTAACGAGTTTCATTAGCACGGCGTAGTCGCAAATGTTATTGTCCTGGCACTCATCCACGTAGATCTCGTGCAGGACTGTGCTGTTGTAGCCTTCTTTGTTGATAGATCGGAGAACCGCAAAGCTCCTATGAAATGCAATGTAAGATACATTCATCGATGTTCTTACTTATGCGCTTGTCAAAAAAAAAAAAAAAAAAAAGCATCATAAACGCAGACAAAGTGGAGCATTGCCTCATGGGAACACACAGCATACCTGTCTGGAGGGTCGTAATCATTGAATCTGTTGCGAGCGTAATAATCTCCTTTTTAGAATACATTTATTTATTCCAGTGATTTACGGAAATGTTAAAATTTCAGATCTACCTTGCTTTGAGCTTTTGGTACTGCTGAAATATGTCATAGACTGCCTCGCGGGCATAGGAGAGGCCGGGATACATTTTTCGGCTCAATTTAACGTACATATCACGGGAAAGATAGCCCTGCAAATATATGACAGAGCATATTTCAGATATTTGATGCGTTCGTTATTCATAAAGGAAGTCAAAGAAAACGTACCTTCTCGGTCGATAGCACCGCCTCCGAGCCCTTGATGACCGACATTATTTCCGAAAACACGAGCGCGCAGTCCAGGTTCCGTGTCAAATTAGTGTTTATCCGGGGCCAGTACTTGGTTTCAAAGACTTCGTAGGTGACATAGTGCGCCCAGCTTTGCTGAATATCCAGAACCTCCTCAACATCCTTCGCGGCGACCTTTGCACTATACTCGCCCTCAACACCCTCATCGTCGCTACCAGATTCATCGCCGTCCTCGTCATATTCTTCTTCCGCCTCCTCTTCTTCCTCGTCTTGCGGCAACCTCTTAAACTCCGCGCCTCCCCGCATTGAAAACCTCCTCGCGGCTGACACCCTGCTCTGAGGCTCAGCAAAATGTCTAATCTCATACGTCCCTTCAAGCATCTCCAAAAATTTAGACACGGTGAGGAAGAGTGGAAAGTGGTCTTCGCGCAGCTCATCCATGTTATTCGGAACGTCCGCGAGTAACTCTTCCTCCTCGTCGTCCTCGATCATGGCACCCTCTGCATCCCGATCCATCGCAAGCCGGTACCGTGCCGCCGAGATAATCTGCGCCCTGGACAGGGTGGCTCGTTCCGTTGACTGAAGCAATCGATGGAAATAGGTACGAACACGCGTGCAGAGAACTGCGGACTGCGTCAGGAAAATTTGGTGCAAATGTGTGAGCTCTGGTTCGGGGGAGCTTGCGGTTTTGTAAAGGCATTCGCTCGCGCGGGAATGGTTTGCTTGGTAGAGGGCCAGCATGCGGAAAACGATGGTTGTGGTTTTTCCGGTACCTTTATTACAAGAAAAAGGGCGCAAACATTTGAAAACACTTCCTCTGATTAAACGTAACAATCATCAATAGTGATACATACCAGATCGACCGATGACAATGGCGGAGGATGAATACTGAATGATTTCGTGTTCTTGCCGGCTGACTGAAAACGCGAAATCTGTGGACCCCGCAAGGATTGACCTCAACACTGTCTGTACGAGTAGAAATGTAAAGGTTTGATTAGGACCATGTACAAAGCATCCAAAATTGTAGAACATTTAAGCAACCAGTCCCCAACACCACAGACCTTAGACAGCGGAATGAACTTCGTCGTAACCCTAAGATTATGCAACTCGAGCAGGTCCTCCTCCGTCATATTACGCTGCTCGCACAAGGCCTCCTCGACGGCGGCGCGGTCAAGCACGACGGGCTCGGCGCCTTCGTCGAACACGAGCGGGAGGAACTGATGAGGCACCCCATGCGGGCCGCGCTTGAGTGAGCTGCGCATATGACACCGCCGACGCTGCTCGTCCGAGTAGCCCAGGTGTACCATCCACAAGTACCGGTCCGTCATCGTGTCCACGTGCTTGTGGCTGCCGATTGCCCAGACCTGCGGATAATATATTAATTGTGAGATAGAAAATTCAGTGACTCGTCGAAGATGATTTGCTTTGACATTTAACTCGGTCATTAACAAGTAAGATTGCGATTCTATTGAAGATTATGGGTTGGTAATTGTTTAAGTCTTCCATGCCATGCGTTGAGGTGATGGATGCAATTTGAATACCTTGATGACTTGAGCAATGGCGTTTAATCGCTGAAGATAAGATACATCGACCTGCCAGATGATCCGCTGGTTATGGAGCGTCTTGGCTTCGAATAGTCCGACACCTATTGTGTAAAATTCACACAAGCAGAATAATATAACAAGTTTGTTCAGGAAATTGTTGAACAATAGAAAGAAATCTCGAGATTTCAGGTCAGTCGTAAATAACTATTCAGAAGAAATAGTTAAGTGCCACTTACCAAGACTCATCGGACCCCGCGCAAGTGACTTGGCGTTGTCCGAGGTCCAAATCCCCGAGGCCAGCTCCTGCAGCTTCATCTTGACTGCTTTGAAGCTTTCCTCAGACCGGAGGTTGTGGAGGTCGGTCACTTAACGACGTCGTAGAAACGGCCAGGATGAGCAAACGACTCTAGATGCCTAGGAACTTCTCGCGACGGATTTCTTCCTCACCTGCTTTATCGCTTAGTAGAATGGTCCACGGGCCTAGATCGTCCTCGTACTGTGCCGAAAAATCTGACGGACCCGACGAGATGTTAGAGCTCTTGCTTGGCGAGGAGGGTGGGCTGAGGGGTTGAACAATTGGCGGCGGGGTGGTCGCACGGTCAGTGGGGCCCTGGGCTGGTGCCGTGGGGAGAGAGGTCGCAGGTTGGTGGAGCTTGAGGGCGATTTTGTGGAAGGTGCGGTTTGGGAGGATGGTGGAGTCGAGGTAGAGCTGGGTGGAAGAAGAATTAAAGGGTGAAAGCGAGTTATAAGAACGGATGGGAGATGTGTGTTCGTTCGTACCTGTAATATCTTGTGTTTGACGATCTCGAGGCGGGAGAGGGTTTCTTCAAATTTTTCGAAGGCGGCAGGCGGTTTGACACCGACAACGTCAAAGTAATGTAGGTATTTTTCGCTGAAAGAAATCTATATCGAAAAGTTAATTGCGCAATGTTTTATTCAAGCGTATCCAACGTAAGCATTAATCAACAAGCAACCAAGAATCACTCACCTCCTCCACCCACGCTTTCTGCACCTGTATTTGCTGCTTCCTCTCCGCATCTTTACTCTCCCTCTTCGCCTTAAAATAGTCTTCGTCCCCCCTTTCCTTCTTTGGGACAATGATCTTGGCGCCATGCAACCTCTCCGCAACGGCAGTAGCACCCAAGATCCCGGCGCCGGAGGCTTGGATCCTGGCGGATTGGAGCTTGAGGATCTCGATTAGGGCATTGCAGGCGTCGTGAAGCTCGACATAGGCTTCGACGTCAGGAGGGATGGTAGTTATGGCGGAGCAGTCGAGAACGAAGGCATGTAGGCGGTCAACCATTGAAAGGGTGAGGGCCGAGTCGGCATGGAGATTGAAGTGGACGAGGAGGGTATGGAGAGTGCGGTAACCGGTTGAGTCTAAGATGGCCGAGATGAGAAGGACGGGGTTTAATTGTGTTGATGATAGTAATATTTTTACAATATAAACTGCAAAAAATATCGACTAAACGAATTGCAACTTCATCGTACCAGTCAACAAAACCTCGATTGCCCCTGGCACATCCAACACATTGCGAATCAACGACCTCGCTACTCCACCACAATCGTTTGCAGTGACGAGCACCTTCCCAAAGTGCGCCACGAGGTACACCGCATCGGGCACGACGACAATGCTCTTTATCATGGGACCGACGACGCGACAACCGAAGGGCAACAGGAAGGCGGCGGAGCGGTTCACCAGCTGGTTGGTGACGTCCGGAGCTGCGGCGTCAGGCTTCTCGAAGACGTCGCGGACGTGAGCAAGGAACCGGTTGAGCGGTAGGAGGTAGGTGCGCGGCTCCGATTGCGCGAGCCGGAAGACTTCGTCGAGAAAGTTATGGAGCGGTTCAGCCCCATCGCGGGTTTGGATTCCTTCGAGGCAGTACGAGAGAAGTTGAGCAAAGGGGTTGGTTTGTGGTGTGGCAGAAGGTTGGGTGGTGGCTGTAGGGAGGCTCTTGAATAACTTCAGGGAAAGCGAGAGGTGTATCGGTAGCATTATAGGTCGGGTAACTGTTTCACTATCGAAGGATGTGAAAGGACGTATAGAACCAAAACGTTGGCGCATCCAATGACGTCAATTGACCGTTAGTCATTCCATCATCTATGAAGCTCTTCAAACGTCACCATATGAACATGCCACCACCATATTATCAGAATTAATTGCTAAAATTCAGTGAAGACACATAATTCGTGAATTTGGAAGAAGCCGTGCAGTATTCTAATCAGCAATCCGACGAGTTTCCTTTTCGACGTTTCACAGACTTTCCTTATAATGTCACGTGACTGTGGACGCGACCTTTTTTTTAGGCTAACCAAAACATCTTTTGTTTATATTGTCACGTAGTGGTCGCTGAGTCCTTCAAATACACCAGATTCTCTTCAAGGTGTATCTCTTAGACTAACTCAAGTTTGTTATAAGCAAGTTCTTATTGAAGTGTCTTCCCAAGGTCTTATAGTCCTCAAACTTCTTATCTTTAACTGTCTTGTTATCTCTTAGATTACTTGCAAGGAAGTGTGTGTATTGCACTGAGTAGACTGACTTTATTTCAGAGGAAATAAGAGGGGTATTTATACAAAGTATAATTCAATGGTTGCTAAGATATAAAGCTAAATATAAACTCTAATAACTAAAATAAAATGCCAGGACAGAAAAAACTGCTAAGTTCTAGAGTCAGTATTGATAGTTGTACAGGTTCAGGATACTTGTAACAGTTCTAGTTTCTAAATGAGGAAGCGACTAGTTCTGGTAATCCTAAGTAGCTCGAAGAGATACTAAGGGTTCAAGTGTTCTTGAAGGATTTCTGAGAGAAAATATTCTGAAGCTTTATTCATGAGAACAAAGGAGATATTTATACAAGATCTGAAAGAAGGATCCAGAAGGATCTGAGAAATCAAAGGAAAATGCCAAGAGGAAAGTTCTTGGCAAAGATGACAAATGATGATGAATAAAGTTCTACAAGTTTCCAGGACATTCAGTGACTAACTAAATAAGTACTAGTTAATGCTCAGCGCCAAGAAGGGGATTTCTAAGTACGCAGAAAGTGCCGGAAGGTTATAGAATATTCAAGAAAGACAGAGAAAAGAAATAAACTACGCTAAAATGTTACATCTCCCCCTCCTTAAGAATCAACGTCCTCATTGAATTCTCAAAGTTACACATAATAAACAATAAGGCTAAAAGAATCCTCAAATTAAATATATCAACTCATTGGCAAGGATTTGGCCGTCCTTGTATAAGGTGAGGGCCAAAGTATCATCTTGATCAGATGAGAACTGGTTTGAACCTCGTTGGTTGCAGGATTTATAGGGTTCTCCTATATCTCTTGTTTCTGATGCTGTATCCCTTAGAGAGCCCCAATGCGTAATGTGCCTGATCAGTACAGTAGGTCGTCTACTATCCAAGGGGAGAACCTCACGGGCAGTCAATGAGTTCCTTTTTGCTCGAACTCTTGGATGAGGTCTTGAGAGTTCTTGAGATTGGTGGCAGGTTCCCAAGTGGCATCATATTTAGGGTAGCCCATCCACTTGACTAGGTATTCTGTGCGACAGTATCGGACTCGCTTGTCTAAGATTTTCTCGACTTTATACTCGATGTGGTCTTCAACTATGACTGGTGCTGATGGTGTCAGAATTCGGCCAGGGTATGGGGGTGACTGGTTCCAGGCCTTGAGTTGTGACATATGGAATACTGGGTATATATGCATGGTTGTTGGCAAGTTGAGACAGTAAGACCAGGTAGAGACTTGCTCGGTGATTTCGAAGGGTCCAAGATACTTGGGCTGGAATTTGGCTGACTGGCGGTTGACTTGAGATTGAACCTTGATGTTGTCAGCTTTGAGTAGAACCATATCACCAATATTGTATATGACATCTTGCCACTTCTTGTCTGCATATTTAGCTTGATGTTGCTGAGCCTTTTGCAGGTTTGTAGTGGTGATCTTGAGAAGGGAATCCATTTTGTCGATAAGGTTCTGGGCTGTGGGGACTTGAGTGTGACTAGATTGCTGAAATTGGACTAGACTTGTAGGGGTCTCGGGGTTTTGACTGTGAAGTAGCTGGAATGGGGAAAGGCCAGTTGATGATTGGTTGGCATTATTGTAGGCGAACTCGACATAGGTCAGATAGTGGTCCCAATCATCTTGCTCATAAGACACATAGTTTCTGAGCATTTGTTCAAGTGTTCTGTTCATTCGCTCGGTCTGTCCATCAGTTTGAGGATGGAAGGCAGTGGACATAGCAATTTGGGTTCCAAGGGTCTTGAAGAGTGCTTGCTAGAAATGACTTGTGAACTTGGGGTCACGGTCGCTGATAATTACTCGAGGAAGTCCATAATAGTGGAAGACAGTCTTGAAGAAGATTCTCGCAATTTCTGGGGCAGTGGCATTGGTTGTGGTTGGCTCGGCGATTGTAATCTTGGTGAGATGGTCCACAAACACAACAATAACATCATAGCCTGTTTTGGTTCATAGGAGTTGCACAATGAAGTCCATTGTGACTTGTTCAAACTTCTTGGTCAGAATTGACAAGGGTTGTAGAAGACCGGCAGGTGCTTGGTTGCTTGACTTGTTTCTTTGGCAAAGATCGCAGCTTTGGACATACTCCTTGATTTCCTTGAGTATGTTTGACCAGTAGTAGTCTCGTTGGATATTCTTGATGGTCTTCTCTGTTCCAAGGTGACCAGCTAGTAGGGAGTCATGATGTTCATGAAGGATCTTGTACCGTAGTTCAGGGTTGGCAGGAATATATACTTTGTCTTGATAGTACACAAGGTCATCCTTGATGGTGTACTTTTTCTTGAATTCCTTGGTGTTCCTTTGTAGAACCAAAGAGTCTTGTTTGTAAGCCTTCTTGATCTGATTGAGGAATTCAGGTACCACAGTGACTTGTAGGATTGCGGCAAGGTCTGGTCTTCTTGACAGTGCATCAGGTACAACTAGAGTTTTGCCGGGTTTGTAGATGATGTTTGGGGTAAAGGTCTGAAGTAATTGGCTCCACTTGGCTTGTTGGCGGGAAAGGGTTGGTTGAGTGTTGATATACTGAAGGGACCTGTGATCAGTGATCACGTCGAACTTAACTTCTTCTAGGTAGTGTCACTAGGTCTTGAGGGCATGCATGATTGCCAGGAGTTCCTTTTCGTGAGTAGCTAGCTTTTGTTCCACTGGGGACAATTTTCTTGATTCAAAGGCAATAGGTCGGTGTCCTTGACCATCATCTTGAGAAATGACTGCACCAATGGCAAAATTAGATGCATCTGTAGTGACCGTGAACTTCA
>RBNI01004090.1:0-14671 GCA_003990745.1 Jimgerdemannia flammicorona | reverse complement strand
GGCCTTAGTGCTGTTGACTGGTTTGAATTGGCCTTGAATGGCATCAGAGAATTCGCCCCAGGTCTTGATTCGGCCAGAGAATCTGGTATTCTGGACATGATTTCACCACCAGATTGTGGCATTCCCTTGGAGGAGTGTGGCGGCAAATTGGACTAGTGTTGCTTCTTCCAAATTGGTCAGCTCTCCATATTGCTCCAATTGGAAAAGCCAGGCATCGGTAGACAGTCCTCCTCTTTGACCATCAAAGGTGTTGGGCTTCTGAGGCTTGATAGTGACTGCTGTTGGATGTATTGATGTTGGTGAGAGTGCGGAGGTATGAGCAGAAGCCTTGCTTTCCTTTCTTTCTATACATTCTTGAAGTTGGGCAATCTGAGCTAGTGCATTCTGCAAAAGACTCTCGATGGCCCCATTTGACTGAGTAGGGTTTTGCTGTTCTTCTTCTTCTTGATTATATGAGGCATTGCCTGGACCGTAGGTACTATATGAAGGGTTCCACCCATTGTCCTCCATAGTGTTGTGACTGATATCTTGAGAGGTATCTTGATAAGGCTAGGTGTAACTTCACTGCTGCTACCAAGTGTAATGGTTCTAGTTTCTAAATGAGGAAGCAACTAGTTCTGGTAATTCTAAGTAGCTCGAAGAGATACTAAGGGTTCAAGTGTTCTCAAAGGATTTCTGAGAGAAAATATTCTGAAGCTTTATTCATGAGAACAAAGGGGATATTTATACAAGATCTGAAAGAAGGATCCAGAAGGATCTGAGAAATCAAAGGAAAATACCAAGAGGAAAGTTCTTGGCAAAGATGACAAATAATGACAAATAAAGTTCTACAAGTTTCCAGGACATTCAGTGACTAACTAAATAAGTACTAGTTAATGCTCGGCACCAAGAAGGGGATTTCTAAGTACGCAGAAAGTGCCAGAAGGTTATAGAATATTCAAAAAAGACAGAGAAAAGAAATAAACTATACTAAAATGTTACAGTCCCAGGTAGGTGATGATTCCATAGTAGAGTTCCTTATTCATGATTGATTTGCTGGTTGGAGGTGTTTCGGAGTATCCGTGAGAGGGCATCTGCATTGGCGTTGGTTCTTCCTGGACAGTGTATGATTGTTACATCATAGGCTTGTAACTTCATGATCCATCTGACATAGATTCCTTTGGGTTGTCCAGTGGTCAGTAGCCAGGTGAGGGCTGAGTGGTCTGTCTGGATAGTGAAGTGTCTTCCAGCGAGGTAGTAGTGGAACTTTTCCACAGCTCAGATGACCATGAGGCATTCCAACTTGTAGGATTCATATTCTTTTTCAGCTCCTCTGGTTCCTCGGCTCAGATATGCAATGACATACTCTACTTTGTTCTTCTTCTGGGCCAGGACTGCTCCAAGTCCTTGTGTGCTTGTATTCGTCTGTAGTATAAATTCTTGAGTCCAATTGGGTCTTCTAAGGATGGGTACCTGGGTCAGCCTGACCTTGAGTTCATTGAATGCTTTTTGTTGCCTGTCAGTCCATTGGAACTTGGTATCCTTCTTGTTGAGTTCGTAAATTGGGCCTGCAATATTGGAAAATCCTCTAATAAATCTGTGATAGTAGGAGGCGAGTCCCATGAAGGCTTGGGCTTCAGTGACTGTAGTGGGTCTTGGATATGCTGCTACTGCCTGTATCTTGAGGGGGTCCGTGTGTGTTCCATTCTAGTTGATAACATGTCCAAGGTAAGAGATCTCAATTTCTGCAAACTTGTATTTCTTTGGTTTGACGTAAAGACCATGCTTCCTCAACCTTTCTATCATCTGCTGGATATACTGCAGATGTTCTTCAGCTGTCTTGCTGTAGATGATTACATCATCTATGTATACCATCATCCATCTCTCCATGTCATAGTGGAAGATTTTGTTCATCATTCGCTAGAAGCTTGCTGGTGCATTGCACATTCCGAATGGCATTTGCAGGTAGACATAGGTTCTGTCTGGGGTGATGAAAGCTGATTTCTCACTCACTGCTTCTGTGAGACCAATTTGATAGAATCCTGAGTATAAGTCCAAGGTACTGTAGTACTGTGCTTCATCTCTCAGAGTTACGAGTATATCACTGATAAGGGGTAGTGGTTGGCGATCCTTCTTGGTAATCGAGTTGAGCTTTCTATAATTGGTACAGAGTCTTGGTACGAATTCTCCTGGCTTGCTTCCTTTCTTTGGGGCTAGTATGACTGGTGAAGTCCAAGGACTACTGGCTTCTTTGATGATATCGGCTTCTTCCATCTGCTTGATTTCTTCTCTGAGCCATTCACGGTAGGCTGGCAGAATGGGTCTTGCTTTCTGATAGATTGGTTCGATGTCTCCTGTATCCACATCATGGTAGTAGTGTGGGGTCTTTCCTTTGATATCCTTGAAATCTGTAGCGAGGACATCCTCGAATTTGTAGAGTATCTTCTTGAGTTCTTTCTTGAGTGGAAACTCATTCCCAATAGTATAGCTGTGCTTGGTTGTGATTTCCTCCTTTTTGTGATCTAATTTGGTGATTTTGGTGCTAGCGAATACTCCTCTTCCTATGGATCCAAATCCTTGCCTTCCTCTCTCTGTTTTCTGCAACTTCTTGACTTCCATGATCTTTGGTTGTAGAACTGGGAAGATCAGCATCTGCGTCAGTCGGTCCTTCTTCTTGACTGAGAATGGAATGGTAGGATTGTAATTCCTAGCAATAAGTAGTATTTCTCCCATATAGTCCGAATCGATAACTCCTCCTTCGATGGTGATTTCGCTTTTTGCCAGGCTGCTTCTTGTTTTGAGAATTCTGACATGGTCTTTTGGAATGGTCATCTCCAGTCCAGTTGTGAGTAGGGTGGTTGTCTGGGGCTCCAGTATGGTTTCCTCTACTGTAGCGATATCCATTTCAGCTGCATTTTCCGACTTGTATTCTGGTAGAACTGCATCAGGATGGATTTTCTGAATCTTGACCTTGATCTCCTCTTCATCATTGCTGTCTTCTAGGAGGGCTGGTGGTTCGTCATCTTCCTCTTCTTCCTTTTTTCTTCTGGCCTGTTCTCTGAGAACCTTCTGTTTCCTTTCATAGTGGATCTTCTTGATTCCACCAGTGCATTGGTAGCAATCATTGACATGCTCCATACAGTATATCTTGATTCTGTGGGGGCAGACTCCTTGTGGTGCATATTCTTCTGCAATCTTCTTACACCATTCCTCCTCACTCATCCATCTGACTTTCTTCTTCTTTTTCTGCGTGGTTACCATGTAGGCTTCCTCTTGCTCACCTTCTTCTTCCTCCATCTCGGGGAGTACTCCTTTGTTAATATTGATAGGGATTTGCATCTTTTGTCCTCATTAGACAATCTGCATCTTCTGTGCATTCAGATCGATTATTGCTCTGGCCTTGTGAAGCCACTGATTGCTAATGAGGATGTCGTAGTTAGTTGCATTGGTTACAATCACATCAACTGGGATGGTTGCTCCTCCAAACTTAATAGGAACATCTTGGATGTTTCCCAGAGGGATGGCTCTTGTACCATCTGCTGTGACGAATACTAGCTTGGTTGCTTCTTCGATCTCCCATCCTAAGCGATCTACTGCCTTCTTACTGAGGAGACATCCTCCTGCTCCTATATCTATGATGGCTTCAAAGATTCTATCTTCAATTTGGCAGGTTGCATAGGCAGAAGTCTTGCAGTTGTCTTCACTTTCTTCTCTGGAGTCTTCTTGAACATTGTTGGCCTCCGTTATCTTCCAACCTTGCTCCTTGGTGGTTTCTGCAAGTCCAAATCTCATTTGCTGCCTGAATGTGGGGATTTCTACCAGCTGGCTGAAGGTTGCATTGACTTTTTGTTGGCTGAGATCCTTGAAGATATCATACTTGAAAGTCTTGGTCTTACAAAGCTTCTTCTCCTTTTCTCCTTCACTTGCCGGAGTGGTTCCTTAGATGATATCTTGGACCACTTGCTCGAGCTCTATGTCTTGATCCATTTCTTCAGCTTGGCTTTCTGTAGTTGTTTCCATCTGCTTTTCCACTGGGTTCTTCTTGGGTCTTCCTGGCAGTCTCTTATAGAGTTCCTTGCAAACATCCTTCTTAGTGGTCTGAGCAGGATAGACCTCCCATTTCTCATCTGAATCTCTGATCTCCTCAAAGGTGATGATGTTGGCTTGCTCCTTATTTCTAGTAGTAGCATTGCTTGGCTGGGCCTTGTGCTTGGTTTCACTCATACATTCATATGAGTAGTGGCCTTCTTCTCCGCAGCTGTAGTAGGTACCTTTCTTCTTTTCTGAGGTGGCAGCAAACTTCTGAATTAGGCGGCGATCTCTTCCTCTGATTTCCTTTACCACATCTCCTAGGTGAGCAGTCATTTCGGCGAACTGCTTGGCAAGTTCTTCCATAGGATCGCTGTTTCTCTATTGTTCTGTAGCTCTTAGCTGAGGTGTGTTTCAATTGATCATAGTGGTAGGGATCACACTAGTTGGCTTGGGTGCTTCAATTCTAACTCCAGTCACCCTTTCCATTGTGTGGTCTTGTGGATGTCTGGCTATCCAATATCGCTGAGCATAGGTGACCTTTTGTGCCAGATCCAGGACTACTGGTGATGAGCAGATGGCCAAGGCTATCTCTGGGTGAACTCCTTTCATAAAGGTTGCTTCAGCTACTTGGTCTTGGATGGCATCAGCATAATCTGCGAGGATTATCTAATATCGGATTCTTGTGAAGAATGTGTTTGGATCCTCGCTCATTCTTTGACATATTGTATTGAGCTGGTCCTTTAGGGCTTGCTTGATCTCATCTGTGTAATAGGTATTCTGGAGCCAGGTCTTCTGTGCTATCAGTATAGCATCAGCATCATTTCCTGTATGGGTTGCAGCTGTGAATGCTGCTCTTGCAGGTCCTTGTAGGCTATAGGGCATAAGGGCTACTTGCTGTCCTACAGTTAAGGTCCTAACAGTGGTATACTGCTCGAAATCATCTATAAAGGTGATGATTGATTCATCTGAAGTATATCCATGGAATACAGGTGGTCTTATATCTATTTTGTCTGATTGTGTTGTGTGAGTTCTTGTGGTAGCAGTTGTTCGTTGTTCAGCTTGAAAGTGAGGGATTCATCTTGAATCACCAGCCAATGGGCACCAAGTTGTAACATAGCAGATGCTTAACCTTGTAAGTACGTCGGATTTCTGTATCTTGAATTCTTGATCTTCTTTGACTCTGCGGAGTTCTTGTAGGCAGGGGTGGATGAGTTCGAAGTGTATCTGCCCACAGGCTTACTAGTTCCTTTGCTTTCTCTTTGCTTTGAACTATTTCGATCTGAGGTTTATTCACTCAAAGATACTGGGTTATTTATACAAGTTTTGCTAACTATAAGGTAGCTAAGTAGTGAGTCATTCTGCAAGTATCAGATCTTTCAACATCTATTAGGATTTCGCTAATTGCAAAGATTCTAACATCTCCTAAATCTTTGCAAGTATTAAAGTTTCTGTACTTTGCAGAATATGACTGCTATTTATAAGGCTAAACTATATAGGGAATCAGATTCAGGTACCGCAATCAAATGTCTAATTCCTCCTGATTCAGATTACTAATTCAGATTGACCGTCACATTATATATAATATATATATTATATATAATATAGTAGATACTTAATCTAAAATATATATAGATTTTTTATAATTATATAATAGTAAGAATAATTATATTTAAGAGTTTTTTTTAGTTAGAAGATGTTTCTTTTATATATATTTTATATAAGATAAGATTTTTTTTACTTAGGCTTCAGTTTTTATAACAATAAAGCTTTTACTATATTTTAATATATCAGAACTTTGTCTTCTATCTTAATAATCTCAAAAGACTTATAGATCTTTTTTATATTATTCTATTCTATTATAATACTACATATATCTTAATTATATAATTTTTTATATTTATATTTTATTTTATATAATCTCTATATATCTTTATATTTTGTAATATATGGTATAAAATTGAAATAGGAAATAGATATTTGATTATGGTACATGAATGTAATGGTTCTAGTTTCTAAATGAGGAAGTGACTAGTTCTGGTAGTTCTAAGTAACTCGAAGAGATACTTAAGGATTCAAGTATTCTTGAGGGATTTCTGAGAGAAAATATTCTGAGACTTTATTCATGAGAACAAAGGAGATATTTATACAAGATCTGAAAGAAAGATCCAGAAGGATCTGAGAAATCAAAGAAAAATGCCAAGAGGAAAGTTCTTAGCAAAGATGATAAATGATGACAAATAAAGTTCTACAAGTTTCCAGGATATTCAGTAACTAGCTAAATAAATACTAGTTAATGCTTGGTGCTAAGAAAGAATTTCTAAGTATTTAGAAAGTACTGGAAGGTCATAGAATATTGAAGAAAGACAAAGAAAAGAAATAAACTATGCTAAAAATGTTACATCTCTCCCTCCTTAAGAATCAATGTTCTTGTTGAATTTTCAAAGTTATATATAATAAACAATAAGACTAAAAGAAACTTCAAATTAAATATATTGACTTATTGCCAAAGTATCATCTTAATCGGATGAGAACTGGTTTGGTTACAGGATTTATAGGGTTCTCCTATATCTCTTATTTCTGATACTGTATCCCTTAGAGAGCCCTGATGTATAATGTGCCTAATCAGCATAGTAGGTCATCTACTATCCAAGGGGAGAACCTCATGGGCAGTCAATGAGTTCCTTTTTGCTCAAACTCTTGGATGAGGTCTTGGGAGTTCTTGAGGTTGGCAGCAGGTTCCCAGGTGGTATCATATTTAGGGTAACCCATCCACTTGACTAGGTATTCTGTGTGATAGTATCAGACTTATTTGTCTAAGATTTTCTTGACTTTATACTTGATGTGGTCTTTAACTATGACTGGTGCTGATGGTGTTAGAATTTGGCCAAGGTATGGGGGTGACTGGTTCTAGGCCTTGAGTTGTAACACATGGAATACTGGGTATATATGTATGGTTGTTGGCAAGTTGAGGCAGTAAGACTAAGTAGAGACTTGCTTGGTGATCTCAAAGGGTCCAAGATACTTGGGCTGGAATTTGGCTGACTGGTAGTTGACTTGAGATTGAGCCTTGATGTTGTCAGTTTTGAGTAGAACCATATCACTAATATTATATATAATATCTTGTCACTTCTTATCTGCATACTTAGCTTGATATTGCTGAGCCTTTTGCAGGTTCATAGTGGTGATCTTGAGAAGGGAATCCATTTTGTCAATAAGGTTCTGGGCCATGGGGACTTGAGTGTAACTGGATTGCTGAAATTGGACTAGGCTTGCAGGGGTCTCAGGGTTTTGACTGTGAAGTAGCTAAAATGGGGAAAGGCCAGTTGATGATTAGTTGGCATTATTATAGGTGAACCCAGCATAGGTCAGATAGTGGTCCCAATCATCTTGCTCATAAGACACATAGTTTCTGAGCATTTGTTCAAGTGTTCTGTTCATTTGCTCTGTCTGTCCATCAGTTTGAGGATGGAAGGCAGTGGACATAGCAATTTGGGTTCCAAGGGTCTTGAAGAGTGCTTGCCAGAAGTAACTTGTGAACTTGGGGTTGTAGTCACTGATAATTACTCAGGGAAGTCCATAATGGCAGAAGACAGTCTTGAAGAAGATTCTTGCAATTTCTGGGGCAGTGGCATTGGTTGTGGTTGGCTTGGCAATTGTAATCTTGGTGAGATGGTCCACAAATACAACAATAGCATTATAGCCTGTTTTGGTTCATGGGAGTTGCACAATGAAGTCCATTGTGACTTATTCAAACTTCTTGGTCGAAATTGACAAGGGTTGTAGAAGACCAACAGGTACTTAGTTGCTTGACTTGTTTCTTTGACAAAGATTGCAGCTTTAGACATACTCCTTGATTTTCTTGAGCATGTTTGGCCAGTAGTAGTCTCGTTGGATATTCTTGATGGTCTTCTCAGTTCCAAGGTAACTGGCTAGTAGGGAGTCATAGTGTTCATAAAGAATCTTGTACCATAGTTCAGGGTTGACAGAAATATATACTTTGTCTTGATAGTATACAAGGTTGTCCTTGATGGTGTACTTTTCCTTGAATTCGTTGGTATTCCTTTGTAGAACCAGAGAGTCTTGTTCCTAAGCCTTCTTGATCTGATTGAGGAATTCAGGTGCCACAGTGACTTGTAAAATTACAGCAAGGTTAGGTCTCCTTGAAAGTACATTTGGTACAACTAGAGTTTTGCCAGACTTGTAGATGATGTTTAGGATGAAGGTCTGAAGTAGTTGGCTCCACTTGGCTTGTTGGCGAGAAAGGATTAGTTGAGTGTTGATGTACTGAAGGGACCTGTGATCAGTGATCATGTCAAACTCAACTTCTTCTAGATAGTGTTGCCAGGTCTTGAGGGTATATATAATTGCCAGAAGTTCCTTTTTGTGGGTAGCCAGCTTTTGTTCCACTGAGGACAATTTTCTTGACTCAAAGGTAATAGGTCAGTGTCCTTGATCATCATCTTGGGAAATGACTGCACTAATGGCAAAGTTAGATGCATCTGTCATAACCATGAACTTCAAGTTTGGATCCATGTTTCTCAGGACAGGTGCATGGGTCAGGCAGTTCTTGAGTTCTTGAAAAGCTTATTGACAGAAAGCATCCCAGATATAGGGGACATAGAGGTCAGAGTTGGGTTCCTTTCACAGGAGATTTGTCAAAGATTCTGCAATGTCAGAGAAGTTCTTGACAAATTGACAGTAGTATCTAGCCAGACCAAGGAAAGACCTGAGTTTGGTGAGGTTTGCTGGTATAGGCCACTGTTCAATGGCTTGTATTTTCCTTGGATCTACTTGAATTCCTTTGGCTAATACAATATATCCAAGGTATTCGACTTGATCCTTGAAAAATTCACATTTCTTGAGCTTTGCATAGAGCTTGTTCTCATAGAGGATCTTGAGGACTTGTTTAATATGCTTGAGGTGTTCTTCTTCAGTACTACTGAAGATTAGGATGTCTATCTTTCTCCACTACAATTAATGTTACACACACTTTCACAACACACTTTTAAGTCATTTATGTATTGGAGAAAGATACTAAGAAGATGTTAAGCAGTAAGTAAGCCGACATGCATACTAGGTCAGGTGGACCTGGGGCTTTCGACTGGCAGCATGTTGGGAGGGGGCATGAACTGGGGATGGGGTCTTTCAGTGGCTCGAGTGGACTGAGCAGCTTGGGTAGTAGAGGTGGCACCAGTAGGAGGGCTGGAGGGCAGCAGGAGAGGAGCTTTACAGATGCACTGAGGACTGGGGGCTGGCCGATGAGAGCCCACAGGGATCAGGCAGGAGGGAAGGGGAAGCAGAAGGCTGAGGATGCTGGGAGAGCTGGGCCTTCACTGATGGGAGGTGGGGGAAGTGGAGGGACTGCTGGGAGTAGTGGTGGGACTGCTGATAGTAGTGTGATGGTGAATCAGGAAAAAAAAAGAGATGTGATGGCTGATGGCCAGGGGGGGCTGGGGATCCTGATGCAGAAGGGGACCTGACAGATGGTGTGATGGGACTAGTGGTGGCCCTGTTACTCAAGAAGTCAATCTCAGAGTTCGCAGCTACCTTGTGCTTCCCGGGCTTGGTGGTGATGGTGAGGATAGTTCTGGGGCTTATTTCGAGGCAGATGGCTGGTGCAGCCTCAGTGAAGTTCTTGAAGGGCCTAGAGGGGGTTGAGGTGGGCTTTGAGGAGGCTGGCCTACTGGACAAAGCCATGAAGACTAGAGTAGTGGTTGGGGAGGTGGTGGTTCTCATGGTGAGATACTTAAGGTGGGACCCCAGAGTGGTACAGCTTCTGGTGAGAGGGGTGTCCACAGTGACTAAGGAGGAGACTAGGAGGAGAGTGGAGAAGGTGATGGTAGAGTATGGTGATGTGGTGGACATAGGCTTCTAGTTGTGGGAGGGGATAACTTTCAGGATGGGCAATGTCGATGTCAGGATTCGGTTGGTGGGGAAGGAGGCCACAGGGAAGACAAGTGACTGGCTCTCAGTACTGATGTGGGGGGCTGTTGTCTGCAAGGTGTTGAGGGTGAAAGGGAGTGAAGAGGAGGAGGAGGACTTGTTGGAAGCACTAGAGGAGTTGAGTAGTACTGTGGAGAAGAGGGCGAAGGCCTGGAAATTGTATGAGGAGTTGATGCATCTGGAGGTTGTGGGCAGGAAGCATATCCGTATAGATAAGAAGCAGTGGGAGTGGGCCCAGGGATACAAGAGGTAGAGGGAGCTTTTGGCAGATATGACAGGAGGGGTGAAGAAGATGTCAGTTAAAGCTGAGGAGTCTGGAGATGCTAAGGACAGTATCTGGGCTGGTAAAGGAGGAGAGGAGGTAGAGGTGAAGGAGGTAGGAGCTGGGGGGATGCTGGACAAAAACCCATTTACTGATGGTACCTTCGAAGTGTGGGAGCCAGAGTTGGATGCCACCCCCCCCCCACTTATCAGGAGGGGCCCAGTTGGGAAGAGAGGGCCGATGGAGGATACACAGATGCAGGGGGCCCAGCAGGTACACTTTGGGGTCCCTGATGTGGGGCAAGGGGGCCAGGTAGTGGTGGTTGGAGAGGATGAGCTGGTGGATGTCTCTGAGGAGGAGTGGGATGAGGCTGCCAGTGTAGGAGCTGATACTATGATGCTGGATACAGGGTGGCCAGGGACTCCAGGAGGGAAGGAGGTGGGGAACCTGTTGTGGATGCGCAAGGTGATAGATAATCTCATGGCAGAAGCTTTGGGAGAAGTGGACCTGTGGGTGATGCCTGAGGAGCATTGGGCATGGATTCTACATAGTGATGGAATGGTCGAGGTACTGAAGGTGGAGATTCTGGATATTTTTCTGAAGGAGGAGGGATATGAGGTTGATGAGGTGAGGAAGGCAGAGCTGGGGGTGGTTGCTGGTGAGCAGACAGCCTACTGCTGGGCAGAGCATCATGATTTGTGGCTCTGGCAGGAGGCTTGTCTGGAGTATCGCGAGGAATTTGAGGAGCATGAAGATGGGGTAATGGTAGAACTTCTGGGAGAGTTGGTGGCACAGGAAGCAGGGGAGAGAGAACTGGCTGCTGAACATGACTTGGACTTAGTACGGGAGGAGTGGAATGCAGACTTGTAGAGGATGGGACCACAATATATCATTTTTCCTTATGAACAGTATAACCAATATTTTCTCCTTGAATGTGAATAGGTTGAGGGGCTCTAGGCAGCATAAGAACATTTTTACTTGGCTCAAGGGATTGGAGGCTGATCTCTTTTTACTACAGGATGTTTGATGTGAAGATGAGGATGATCAGGTAGAGTGGACTAGGGAATGGGGTAGAGCTACTGCTTGATTTGAAAAGATAGCAATCTTGGTGAGAAAGGGTAGAGGTGACTTGGGGGGAATCAGGAGCTGGGGGGATCGCTTGGTCTGGGGAGATTGGCATCAGCCAGGGTGGGAATTGGTGAAGGTGGGCTCTTGCTACTGCCCTGTAGCTAGGGGTAAGAGGACTGCATGGATTAGAGGGCTGCTGG
Organism: Jimgerdemannia flammicorona; assembly: GCA_003990745.1. Taxonomy (NCBI): domain Eukaryota; kingdom Fungi; phylum Mucoromycota; class Endogonomycetes; order Endogonales; family Endogonaceae; genus Jimgerdemannia; species Jimgerdemannia flammicorona. Next base: position 3,187 of record RBNI01004090.1, on the reverse strand, counting down.
AGGAGGGTATTCTCTTAGAGGAAGGGGTCAATGTGTTCGGTGGGGACTTTAATATGGTTCAGGATCAGTGGCTGGACAGGACTGATAGAGAGAGGAGTGTAGGGGGTAGAAGTGGAGGTATGGATGCATAGGAGGAGGTGGAGATATTGAGCTCCTTGGGGGATATGGGCAGAATAAGGTGGGGTGATGCCAGGGTCTATATATATTGGGTGAATGGCTTGGGCACAAGGATTGACTGGATTCTGATGGTGGAGTGCTGGGGTTCAGATGTTTGGAAGACATTGGAAGTGGAGTGGTGCCCATAGTCTGATCACTGGGAACTGTTGGGGCAGGGGCAGTTTGGGGGGAGTGGAGATGGACCCAGACATTGGTGCCTTAACTCCTCCCTGCTGGCTGAGAAGAGGTTGTGGGAATTGTGGGTGGAGGACATTCAGGCAAAAGTTCTTAATTGGAGGTGTGAGGGTTTGCCTGTGGCTGTCTGCTGGATAAGATTGAAAGAGGCTACGAGGGTTTATTGGGGAGGGGCTGGTAGAGAGACTGGGAGGCAGAGGAGGAGGTGCACGAGGTGGGCTTCCAGTAGGCTGAGGAGACTACAAATAGATTGGGCAGATTTGCTTACTGTTGTTGGGGTGGAGGATTGGAGGATCGAGAGGGCGAAATTGGAGATTGTAGAACTACAACAGGTGTTGAGGGAAGAGGAGGAGACCCATTTGTGGGGCATGGCTGCTAGGCTATGGTGGTAGGGGCTTGAGGAGGGTGAGTGGCCTACTAGGTACTTATCAAGACTTCTCAAAGCTAGGAGAGTATGACATCAGTGGGATGGAGTCCTGGATGCTGATAGGGATATGGTACATGGTATGCAACAAATCTTAGGGGTGTTGAAGGAGAGATGGCAGGGCTTGTGGAGTAAGGGAGAAGGGAGTGCTGATGAGATAGAGATTGCAGATACACTAGAAGAGTGAGGGCCACTGCAAGTAGCTGGACTGAGTGATTTGGTCTTACCGGTGCAGGGAGAGGAGATCTAGAGTATCCTGGCAACAACTAAACTTGGGATGGCACTGGGAGAGGATGGATTGCTATGGGACTTCTGGAAGAAAATGGTAAATGTCCCCGGAGTTTTGGGTGAGATGGCTGCTCTCTGTGACCATATCCTTCAGAGTGGTGAGTGGGTTGGAGAGCAGGATCTCAGGCTGGTGGCCTTACTGTACAAAGACAAGGGGAGGAGGGAAGACTGGAAGAACTGGAGGCTGATCATGCTTCTGGATATAGACAGGAAGATAGTGACTAAGGTAATTGTCACAAGGCTGCAGAAAGTTGCCCAACAGGTACTGGGGAAGGAGCAGCAGGGCTTTGTTGAGAGCAGACTTATAAGAGATGGAACTACATGGGTTCATGGTATTATTGAAGGGGCCCAGGCCTGTGGCCTGAATGAAAGGTTGGTCTTTTTGGACCAGGAGAAGGCCTATGACTGTGTATGGCGGGTGTGGCTGGGTAAGGTTTTGGACTGAATTGGGGTTCCCCCAAGGTTTAGGGCCTCTATGTTGAGTCTGTTGAAGAGCAGTCAGGCAGCTCTGACATATAATGGTCACTATGGGAGGGTATTTTCCTTGGGAAGAGGAGTTCCTCAGGGTGACCCTCTGTCTCCTATTCTTTATGCCCTTTTGCTGGAGCCGTTGATGGATAGAATTCACCAGAAGATAGCAGGGCTCTCTATATATAGTATAGTATAGAAGGTGGAAGCCTTTGCTGATAATATGGTGGTTGGACTTGGGTCTGTAGCAGATGTAGAGGTACTTCAGGAGACTGTAGAATGGTATGAGGCTCACTCGGGGGCAAAGCTCAACTGGTATAAGTGTGAGATGATGGTGCTAGGGAATGGGCTAGTGGGTGGAGATGTTATTGAAATAATTGTCCCTATTGGTGAGGTGGTGAGGTATCTGGGCATCTTCCTCTCTGTATATGGTTCTGTCTTATCATGAGTGTGGTGGGAGAGCAGGGTGAACATTTGGGGGGAGGCCCTTCGAGGATGGAGAGGCCACCATATTTCTCTAGTAGAGCGGGTGTCAATCCTGAATATATATTGGTTCCCCAAGCTGTGGTATATGGTATACCACCTCGATTTCCCAGCATAGATAGTGAAGAAGCTGATGAAGGTGACTAGGGATTGGATTTGGACAGGGAAGAGGTCCCAGGTCAGTTGGGATACTCTTGCGAGACTGGTAGTCAGGAGAGGTCTTGGTCTGGTGGACTTTCTTAAGAGGCTGCACTGCTTGCGAGCCTAGTGGTTGAAGAGAGCTGTGGAACTGCAGGGCAGAGGGTGGGTGCCTCTGCTGCAGAAGGTATGGGAGATGCAAATATCCCCTCGGGGGTCCTCTGGTGATCTGCTCTCTTTGGTGGGACTGAATGGAATTCAGCGGCTGCAGTTCAAAGGCTTTTGGTGAGGCATGGCTGATGGAGCACACTGAATTGGCCTGCGCTGACAAGGCAATGAGGGGGAGGCAGTGTGGGGGCCTAATATGTGGCATTGGGATAGATTGCTCCTGGGGAGTGCTCTACTTGCTACATTCAATATTGGGGAGAGAGTAGAGTGTCAGCAGGGGCTTGGCCAGGATCTTTGGCCAAGTGGCTGGCAGGCAGCAGGGATCAGCGAGGAGTGGGACTGGGCCAGTATCTGGTCTTGGAGCACAGAGGTATGGAGGTGGCTTTCCCCCAAGTTCTGGGTGATATGGTGGAGAATGTTGTGGAGGAATGTCATGCTGAATTTTAGGACAGGGCATTTGGTAGAGAGTGGACATTTTAACTGTGAGGAGTGTTATGATGTTGGGTGAGCTGGGGGTCATGTACAGATGCCAGAACATTGGCTGAGAGAGTGTGAGGTTTTGGGGGAATTTTGGGCTGAAATCGGGGATAGACTGGGTGTGGGGCATAGGCTGGTAGGGGAGGGGGATCACTGAGAGGACCTGAGATCTTGGCTGGTGAGTGGGGTGGGTGATAGTTGGCTCACTGTAGGGTGGGTATTAGCAATATGGGTGGGACTGGTGGGCCATTGGCTTTTTGTATTTGAGGAGAGACAATAGTTGGGGCTGTGGGAGAAGGTGTTAAGATGGGAGGGGCTGTTGGGGGATCTGCTGACTAGATGGTGGGAGGGTAGAGATAGTGTTAGACAAAGTAGTCTTTCATAAGGAAG
>RBNI01004089.1:0-14673 GCA_003990745.1 Jimgerdemannia flammicorona | reverse complement strand
TTTTTTTTTTAACAGACTTATGTTCCATGGATTTTTATTAGAAGAGAATCTAGACTATATAGGCCAAAACTCTCCCCCACCACCCACTAAGCACTACCTCTCCATTAACCTAGGCTAGCTATTGTCCAGCAGCTCAACCATGCTAGGTGCAGCAGGGCTTATGTTGGCCTATATCTCATTCTGCACACTATGCTCTCCCTACTACTAGGAAAAACCCAACCATATGCCAATGACTGAAAGCATATGCCTGAGAACCTATTGTATATACAAGGCCATGCCCAAGCCAAATAGAATAGCCCCTGCCACCCCAAAGAGAATGACAGATAAAGAAAAACTCTCATCAAAGTACAACATAGTAGGTAGGGCCTGATTCTCCCAGTCAAGATAAGTAAAGGACTTACACGTGAGGTGGGAGGAAACCCCCAATATTCTACTACTCAAGCCTATAGGCCTCGATCACATTGCTGTGTTAGCTCCTGGTTCCAGTTGAGTGCAGCCAAGATACCTGAAATAGGTAGCCTCAGGCCCTCTGATCCCCCCTGATGACTGGGGCCCAATCCTGCTGACCACCAAAAGAAGTCAAGAGTAACACCTACCACCTAACTGCACTACACTAATCAAAAGGCCTCACCAAAGCAGTACCTGCCCCAGCTCCAATGACCACCCCCAGCCTGACACCCTACTGGTTCACTGTTATTACCCTTCCTCCTATCTGTGACAGCCATCTCTCCTTCTATTCTGACAATATCTGAAAAACAGTCACCCATACCAGAACTGTGCTCATTGGGAAGCTCGCCAAAGCCAGAGGGCCCCACTATAGGCACCAAGGACCTGCAGGTAACCTACACTGAGCACTTGATGCCCAAGGTCAGCTGACTCCCTATGTAGCCTGAGATATACCGAGACACCTTCTTGTTAGTGATGGCAAAAGGAAGAAGGTGCCACACCAAAATGGGTACACCCCAGATATAGCTGAAGGCACTAGAATCTGCGAAAAAGTAGAGGAAGCACCAATCTGATACCGATAAAGGAGCAACTCATTACCATTACCCTCCTCCCACCATGCCCCTGCAGGCACAGCAAACCAACCCAAGGTAAAGGGGGTAGTAATAGGGGAAAGGGGACTCAGAAGGTCGCCTACCAAACCTTGTGACTGGTAAGGAAGTGGAAAAAGAAGCCATCCTTTTGCTGTTGCCAACAAGGTGCTGTCTTGGTATATTATGGACTACATAGGGAGTCAGTTAACCTTGAACATCAAGTGCTCAATATAGATTATCTACAGGTCTTCAGTACCTGTGGTGGGGCCCTTTGGCTTTGGCGAGCTTCCCAGCAAGTATAGTTCTGGCATAGGTGACTGCTTTTCAGGTATTGTCAGGATGGGAGGAGAGATAGCTATCACAGATAGGAGGAAGAATGATAATAGTAAACTAGTAGAGTGTCAGACTAGAGGTGGTCATTGAGACTGGGGCAGGTGCTACTTTGGTGGGGCCTTTTGATTGATACAGAGCAGTTAGGTAGTAGGTGTCACTCTCAGCTTCTTTTGGCAATTTGGTAGATTGGACTTCAGTCATTGAGAAGGGTTAGAGGGCCTGAGGCTATCTATTTTAGGCATCTTGGCTGCACTCAACTAGAACTGAGAGCTGACACAGCAATGTGATTGAGGTCTACAGGCTTGAGTAGTGGGATATTAGAAGTCTCCTCTTGCCTCATATATAAGTTCTTTACTTACTTTGACTGGGAGAACTAGGCCCTACTCACCGTGATGTACTTTGATGAGAGTTTTTTCTTTGCCTGTCATTCTCTTTAGGATGGCAAGAACTATTCTATTTAGCTCAGGTATGGTCTTATATATATGTTGGGGTCTCAGGCATACACTTTTGGTCATTGGTATATGGCTGAGTTCCCCCTGATAGTAGAGAAAGTATGGTGTGCAGAATGAGATACAGGCCAATATAGGCTCTACTGTGCCTGGTATGATCAAGCTGCTGAACAATAGCTAGTCTAGATTAATGGGGGAGCAGTGCTTGATGGGTGGTGGAAGAGAGTTTTGGCCTATATAGTCTAGATTCTCTACCAATAAAAATCCATAGAATATTGAGTCTATTAAAAAAAAAAAAAAAAAAAAAAAAAAAAAAAAAAAAAAAAAAAAAAAAAAAAAAAAAAAAAAAAAAAAAAAAAAAAAAAAAAAAAAAAAAAAGCAAGAACTATTTCTGAATAAATTTCTTTTGATATCTATAGTCAAGTAGTAGATTTAGATATAGAAGATATTTATATCTTTATTCATTTCTTGATAAATTATATTGAGTTTGTCTCTTTCTCTACTATTATACTAATTATAAGATTTTGATAAGTACTTTTTTGAGTTTCTTTTTTACAACTTATTCCTCCCCCACCTCAGATTGGTTTATTATACTTGTTGCAAGATAGTGGGAGAGAGGAAATGATGATGAGTTATCTCTTTATTGGTATTATATTAGTGTTTTCTCTACTTTTTTGTAATTTTTAATATCTCTTATTATATTTGAAATATATATATCTATATATCTTAGTATAGCATCTTTTTCCTTTTACTATTATCAACAAGGTATCATTTTTATATATTATAGGCTACATAGGGAGTCAGCCAACCTTGGGCATCAAGTATTAGTATAGATTACCTATAAGTTCTCAATACCTATAATGGGATCTTCTGAGCTTTAGCAAGCTTCCTAATAAGTATGATTCTAGTATAGATAATTGCTTTTCAGATAGTATTGGAATGAAAGAGGGGATGGCTATTATAGATAGATAGAAGAGTAATTATAATAGATTAGTTGAGTATCACTAGTAATAGTTATTAGAGCTAGAGCAGGTACTATATCAGTGAGGTCTTCTAATTAGTATAAAGTGGTTAGATAATAAGTATTACTCTCAGTAGCTCTTAATGATATGTGGGGTTAGGCTCTGGTCATTTGGAGTTATTGGGAGACCCAAGGCTATATAGATTGGATATTTAAACTAAATTCAACTAGACTAAGAGCTAATGTAATTATATAATAAAGATCTATAGATTTGAGTAGTAGAGTATTGGAGATCTCCTTCTATCTTACATATAAGTTCTTTACTCACTTCATCAGAAAGAACTAGATCCTATCTACTATTCTATATCTTTAAAGAGTTTTTTTCTTTATCTATTACTCTATTTAAGATAATAGGAGCTTTGTTATCTAGCTCTAGTATAGCTTTGTATATATATTAGAGTTTCAGATACTCACTTTTAGTCATTAGTATATGATTATTTTTCCTCTAGTAGTAGAGAGAGTATGGTGTACAAAATGAGGTATATGTATATAGACTATATAGCTCTACTATATCTGATATAGTGGAGTTATTAGATAATAATAAGTCTAGATTAATGTAAGTATAGTGTTTGAGAGAAGGTGGGGGAGAGTTTTGGCCTATATAGTCTAGGTTTTTTTTTAATAAAATCTATAGAACTTAGAGTCTGTTTAAAAATAAAAAATAAAAAATAAAATCCTTTAGAGCTTACTAAATTTGATAGTATCTTACAACTAGATCTTCTATACTACTAAAGTTATAGTATTATCATTTTTAGTATAATTTATATATAACTATAAATATAGCTCTTATTAGGTCTTAGATACTCAAGAATATAAAAGTGATTTATTATATAGTATTTAAATTTTTTATAATAGTATATTGCTTAAAAACTATTAAAAAAGATAATAATTAATTTATTAGAGATATATTTATAAAATATTAATAGTTATATATAAAGAGACTCTATATTATTAAAAGAGTTATAGATCAAGAATTCAAAGGTAAGATCAATATTCTACTATATAATACTAGATAAAAAGTCATCAAAATTATAGATAAAAAATAAATTACCCAAGCCATTATTAAAATAATATATAATGACCTTGAAGTGGAAGAAATCAATAAACTGTCACCTTCTGATAGAGGAGAAAAGATCTTTGGATCAACAGAAAAGTACCCTGATAAGGTCAAGAAGAGGACTAAGATATAGAAGATTGTCTATATTAAAAAACCTCAAGATCAAGACTAGAGATGGTATTAGTATATTACTGATATATATCTCTGCAAAAAAATATCCTTATATAATTAAGATATACTATTTTAAATATATAGAAAAATACATTATATGTGTTCTCAAATCTAAAAAGTATAAGTCAACTATTCTAGAATAATAAGATGAAGAAATCAAAAATATCAATAATGAAGATAGAGAAGTATAAGATTAAGAAAAAGAAACTATCCTAGAAGTAATCACTATCTGATATAAAACTAATATAAAATATATCTGTCTCTAAAGAAAAATCAAAATAAACTCTATTAAAGTCCTTATTAATAGTAGAGTAAATAAATACTATCTTGATCAAGAAATTACTGATAAATTCTACCTTAAGACCAGAAGAAAATATTATTATATTCAGAAATAGAATAATATAGAAATTCTCTAAGATATGTAAAAATGTACTTCTATAACTTAGTAACTATACTATTAGATAAATATTCTACATTGTATATCTTTCTAAATATAATCTTATTTTCAAAAAATCCTAGTTCATTTAAGAGAATCTCCACATCAATTAGTGAATTAATATAATCTCTTTAGGAGATATTAAGTTACAATCTGAGTATACTAAGAAGAAACTAAAGCTCAGATATATATAATATTATCTCTATCATTCAGATGAAGAAGCTAATTTGAAAACCAAACTAGTATATCTATATATATACAGTTAAGAAAATCTCAGAAGAAGATGATGAAGAACTCTCTGAACTTCTAAAGGATAAGAATAATGAGAAAGACAATCTTCAAGAACTACTTAAGAAATACAAAAATATTTTCTAAGAATCTCAGAAACCATCACTAGTCTAAATAGTAGAATATAATATTGAGATTATCTCTGATTCAGATTCTCTCTACTATGAAATCTATCAACTAGCTCAATCTAAGCTAGAGATCCTCAAGAAACAACTAGTAGAATTAATAAGTAAAGATCTCATCTATCTATCAAAATCACCATATAGTATACTAATTCTCTTTATCTATAAGAAAAATAGAGTTTTTATATATATATTAATTACTGAGCACTCAATAAGATCTCAATTAAGAACTAATATATATATACTCTCAAGAATTAATAAACTACTCAACCAAGTATATAAAGCCAAGATCTTTTTACTCAATAATCTCACATCTAGATATTATCAAATCTACATTAAAGAAGAAGATATCTCTAAGTTAGCCTTTTAAATAAAGTTTGGATACTATGAATTCTGTATAATATCATTCAGCCTCACTAATGTATTAGTAATCTTTTAAATACTGATAAATGATATTTTTAGAAAATATCTCAGAGTTTTCATTCTAGTCTATCTGAATAATATTCTGATATATAGTATAAGCAATATTATTTATTAATAATATCTATGAATGATCTTTAATATACTCTACAAATATAAGATCTTAGTAAAAAGAAAGAAATATCACTTCTTTAAGAAGGAAATTAAATACCTAGAATATATTATCTTAGAAAATAGTATTGCTGTTGATCCTAAGAAAATCCAAGCAATCTGTAATTGACCCATTCTGAAGACCCTCAAGTCTCTATAAGAATTCAATAGACTAGTAGGATATTATAGAAAATTTATTTAAGAATTCTTTGTAATTACTGCCCCACTCACAAGTTTTATCAAAAAAGGAGCTAATATTGAAAAGAAATGAACAAAAGTATACATTATAGCTATAATTAACCTTAAGAGGATACTGACTAATATACTGATCTTGATCAGTCCTGATCTAATAAAACTCTTTATAGTCACTACTGATACTTCTAACATTACTATTAAAGCTGTTCTAACTTAATATAAATACTCTATTATCTACTTGTCTCAGAAACTTAATAAACATGAAAGAAACTATACTATATAAAATAAGAAACTTGTCACTATCATCTGATCTCTGTAAGTATAGAAATATTTCCTCCTCAGTAAAATATTCACCTTATGGACTAACTATCAAGCTCTCTGATATATTTAGATATAGCCAATTCTTATAGAAAGATAGACCTAATGAATGTCTCTTTAATATCAAAATCAAGTATATTGCTAGAACTAAGAATAAAGTGGTCAATATACTTTTCTAGAGTACTCAGAAAGATAACCTCACTGTAATTAGCAATATTATTATCAATCTATTTAAAGAAGTCAAGAAGAAGTATACCAAAGATACCAATATATAAGAAATTGCTAAACAAATTCTTAAAGAAGATAGCAATATCATAAAAAAGATCTATAAGAATATATCTGTTCAAAATAGATATATATATCTAGATAATATAAGAATCTGAATTTCTGATACCTTTATCTACTTATGAATCTTATATGAACTATATGATACATCTATAGCTAGATATATAGATTTTGATAATATATACCAATATATTGTCCAAGACTTCTATTGGCTCAAAATAATATCTAACATTAAGAATTACATTGTATTCTATAATATCTATTAAAGATATAAGTCTAGTAATTAGGCACTAGCTAGTACTCTATAACTACTACCAATTCTTATTTAAAATTAGAACTACATTAGAATGGACTTTATTATCTAGTTGCTAAAAACTAAGAAGAGAAAAGATATAATCATCATCTTTATTAATCATCTTAGCAAGCAGACTCACTTTGTTAAAACAACTACTACTATCTATTCATTAACAATATGTTCTATCTTTATAGACTATCATCAGCAATTATCTCAGATTAAGATATAAAGTTTATAAACAACTTCTTGCAAGTACTCTTCAAGAGCCTAGAAGTATAGCTGAAAATATCTACAGTATACTACATATCTACAAATAGATGACCAGATAAAAAAAAACTAATCAAACTCTAAAGCAGATACTTAGTATCTATTATAATTATAAGTAAAATGATTGGTATAAAAAGCTGACTCTAGCTAAATTTATATATAATAATAGCTCAAGTATAAGTATCAAGATAACACTATTCTACTTAAATCATAAATAATATCTATGAACTTTCATAGTTATTACCTGAACTATAATACTAATAGTATAAGAAATTACTGATATTATATAAAATAATATCCAGTAAGTATAAGACACTCTCATAGAAGTACAAAGAATACAAATAGTATATGTTGACAAAAATAGAAGAGAAGTTACCTATGAAATAGAAGAATAAGTATTACTCAGTATCTAGTATCTAACTCTGAGTAATACAAATCTCAAAAAAAAGCTTAGACTCTGCTATATTGGACTATTTAAGATCTTTAAAAAATATAGATCTATTATATATAAGTTGGAACTTTTAATAATACTAGAAAAATTTACCCAGTATTTTATATATCTCAACTTTAGCTATATATTCTGAATACTTTTGAAGAGATAACTATACTACCTCCAGATCTAGTAATTATTAATCAGTAATTAGAATATGAAGTTGACTATATTCTAGATTAAAAATTGCTGATTTGGATAAGCTGTCATACTATCTCATGAAATGGAAAGGATATTCCAAATACAATATTATCTGAGAAAAAGAAGACAATCTTTTATCAAATATAGAAGAAGTAGTAACTCAATACAGATATCTAATATAATGGAAATTCTAATGAAATTTCTGAAAGACAGTTATACCTCTGAATAACTCTAGTAAAATGAAGTATAAATATCCTGAAACAATTCTATATAGATAATCTACCCCTCTTCCAATATAAGTACTTAGCAATAATACTAAAAATAAGTCAAGAACAAGATTACTACTACTATTTTTAGAGCAATCAAACACCAATGAAATTCTACTAAACTATCATCTATCAATATATGAATCTCTAGATATCATGATCTAAATGAAGTTTAATAATGTTTTAGAAGGATCTAATACTTCTAGGCTTTCTGCTATTAATAAGAACTTAAGGAGTACTATAAGATAGGATACCTCATCTATCAATAAGCTACTCTCAGTACTACCAAATAATGAGCCTGCCTTTTCATTGACAATTATACTTATATAGTTGTCAAAAGACTCTATATCTTTTTTTATTTCCAATCTTAAGTCCTTGATCTCTATAGAGTATCCTCTGAGAATATTGTCAATTTGAATGATAAATAATAAGTAAAATTATCTTTCAAGTAGTCCAATATATCACCCTTCAGTTTGATAAGTATCTAAAGTTTAGTGCTGAGTTTAACAAGTAGGCTTAAGTAAAGAAAGAAAGAATATAATGAATTATTATATATATCTACAAGTCTCTGAAAATTCTAATAGAAATTCTTATAGAAATTTTTATAGAATTTCAGACTAGCAGTCATAGTTATTCAAAATAGTATAATTATATATGAGTATATCCAGTATACTATATTATAGCCTCAAATATATATAAATACTCTCTGTACTAAGTATTTTATAATCTCAGCTCTACTTTCTCTAATTATAAGAATAAAGTAGTATTCTTATTATAAGAAACCCTCAGATCTAACTTGTTAATAATTCTAAGTCTAATTAACTTAAAATATAAGCATGGTCTTCTCATCAGTATAGGAATCCAAAAGTGATATCCAGGCTCTGCTACAGTAGATAATTAAAACTCTGTATTTCTTCAAGAATTCAGAACTTAGAGCTATTAATTACTATTAATTATCTGTAATATATTAATTTTATCAGTATATAGTTTTATTATACTCTTCCTCTTTCTGCTATAATATATATAATAAAATAGATCCTTTAGTATATTTATCTAGACTTTAGTCAGAATCTTATAGAGATATATAGTTTTCGAGACATTGAGTCTGTTAAAAAAAAAAAAAAAGAGATATATAGTTTTTATAATATGTTTTAATTATGGCCTATTTTGCTCCTTTAATGTAGTACTGCTCTCAACTCTGATCTTTATAGTATTAAAGCTTTAAGTATAAATTCAATACTGTAAAAAGATGGTAAGTTTTGCAGATTTTTTTTTTTTTTAAAAAGAGGAGACTATTTTATCAGTACTGATTGAATATAGTAGTATCTGTTTTAGAATAGTATTTTCTAAGCTTGCTCAAAACAGCCTCTATAGTATCTCTCTGATTCAGACTTATCTGAAAATTATTGCTATCTTCTAGCTTATCCTCTAGTCAGTCAATTAAAAGATTATATATTATGATGAGCAAATAGAATAACATAGTCAGATAACATAAACCCCCAGCATAGCATAGTTACTCATGCACATCACACTTATAATTAGTCAGAATGCTGAATCAGGATTATTTATCTGTATCCTGAGGACACATCTGTGTTCAGCAGACACACTCATGTTCTGCAGACACACTCATGTCCTGTGGACACACTCATGTCCTATGGATATACTCAAATATTACCAGAAATGGTAAATCTATAATTATCTAAATAGTAACCAGATAGCAACTATAATATATAAAATACCCCAGAGACAAAAGTGAATAAACCTCAGTCCAAAATTGAATCCAAAAGCAAAAGACAAGTCTGCCTACCACACTTCAAGAGGAACTCTACAGCCACTGCTAGGAGATTGTGAGCAAAGCATTCCTTTTCCACTCTGGTCCACTTTCTGATACAAAGAATGAGTCTGTTTTTGGTTCACTTGCCAGATAAGCCTGAAGAGAAACTGCATTCCCAGAGAGCCCACTATAAGGAACCTTGCCACAAAGCCAGTCTGTTGATGCAACTTCGCAGTAAACTTATTCATGCAAATGAAGCCAGTCTTGACGTAACTTTGCCAAGAATCCGCCACCTAGTTATTCATCCATTCCCAGAGAGCCTGGTACAGAAGAATCTGCGCCTTCCTCTATTCCCAGTAAAACTGTTGATTCAGGAAGAATCCGCGACATCTGAGTTATCCGAGTTATCTGCCCTACCTGAGTTATTCACCCGTTCCCAGTGAGCCCAGTCCAAGAAGAACCCACGCCACCTGAGTATTGTTCCCAGTGAGCCGATTCAGGAAGAATCTATGCCATTCTCTATTCCCAGTGAGCCCAATTCAAGAGAATCAACGCCAAATTGAGTTATCCGCCAAATTGCCAGAACGTCATGCATAAGGAACCCACTGCACCACACAGAGATCATTGTGCTACACAAGATCGTCATGCCAGAAATGGAGATCATTGCACTATACAGAGATCATCATGCAGAAATCGGAGATCGCCACTCAAGAAGGAAACCGCTAAATTGCTAGACTGTCACGCATAAGGAGATCACTACACTACACCAAATCATCTGCCATGTACACACAAATCACCACTTCTCCCAAGAACCATCCCAATAAGGAAATCAACATACAAATCGACCATTGTATCCAATCTTAGGAATCTTAGAACATTTTGTTGCTTTTTGACAAAGTAACTGGGGGCTCAAGTCAAACTACATCAACCCCAACCTTGTAATTTGCCTCCATTGAGCCGGGCACATTACAATATATATTGGAATTGTAGAACTCATTATTAGAGTAGTTTGTTTGACTATATCCTTTATACAATTATTGAAATACTGGTAGTTAAAAGTAGTAAGTGATTATAATACTAAGTGGAGATAAACAAATAAATGTAGAGCTAACAATTATTATATACTTCTAAAATTCTAATGATAATTCTCAATATATCCCACTTACTCTCATTTATAGTCTTACTCTATATATCTTTATTAGTAGCAACTGTGAAATTTAATATATATTTTTTAATATATATATATATATAATTATTTTGAAATTAACTTAACAATCCTCAGCTGACTAAAGAGTATATATTATAGCAAACTCTAGTATATATTGAACCATTTCAAATGTTGAGTTCTAATATATATAGACATCTAATATCAGCTCTTTTAGAACTAAACCAACTACTCTGTACTGTATAGTAAATTTGTATTACTATTGTAAAGTTGATTAGACCATCACAACTAGTTTATATAGCTTAGAAACAATACTCAGATTTCTACCACTATTATCTTTAGATGTTTTGTCTATATATAAGATAATTCTATATAGTATGACAGTTGATCTAAATTAGAAATATAAATCAGAGAAATAGATATTTAATTATAATATTTGAATCCAATTTCCAAATATAGTATAGTATTACAAATAGTAGTCATATTTTTATAAATATAGAAAGTAGAGATTCTATAGATGTAGAATCTTTATAATTATAGAGATTTTACAGATATAGAGAATCTATACTTATAGAAAATAACTTACAGAAAATATAGTCATAACTTATAGCTAGTAAACTTATATAAATATCCCTAGTATCTAGAGTGAATAAAATCTCAGATTGAAATAGTTTAAAGTAAAGAGAAAAGTAAGAGAACTAGTAAGTCTGTAGATAGATATACTTCAAACTTACCCACCTTGTATCTCAAGGACTCTGTAGAGTTAAAAAAGATCAAGTTTTCAAGATACAGAAATCTGACATACTTATATAGTTATATATCTACTATATTATAACTTAGTGTCCATTGATTAGTAATTCAAGATAAATCTCTCACTTTTAAACTAAACAACAAATAACTACTATCACCTGAACAACCATACAAATTAAATCAAGATATCCAGATAAGATGGATATGAGACCACCAGTATTCCATAGATATATCTCAGATGAATTGATCATTACTTTCATTGATAATTGAACAGTATGCTGCTATAAGAACTCTGATAGCAATACAGGCAGCCCTCATACTCTTCAGTCTTCAAGAACCAATAAGAGCAGTATTTATAGCTATAACTTATATAGGAAATAATGACAATACTATACTAGTAGTACAGAAGGCTTGGCTCTAAACTACCTGAGATTAAGCAAGCCCTGAAGAATTAGCTCAATACAATATATTAAAGAATAAGTAAGAATCTAAATATATTCTATACTAGAATCTGATATTAGATAATTCTTATAGATTATACTACCATCATTCAAGAGTAAGTAGCCAAGGTAACCTTTATGAAAGAAGTCCACTCAGAGATAGCCCTAGCTATTTGCTTATCACTAGTAGTCCTGGATCTAGTACAAAAGGTTACCTATTTAGATAGCCAGATATCTACAAGATCATATAATGGAAAGAGTTACTAGAGTTAGAATTGAAGCACTCAAGATAACCAGTATGATCTCTATTATAGTAATCAATTAAAATACACCTCAGCTAAGAGCTACTAAGTAATAAAGAAACAGTAATACTATGGAGAAACTTGCTAAGAAGTTTGCTGAAATAACTGCCTATCTCAGAGATATGATAAAGAAAATTAAAGAAAGAGACCACTACCTGGTTCAGAAGTTTGCTGCCACTGTAGACAAAAAGAGAGGTATCTGCTATATCTGTAGAGAAGAATGCTACTACTTATATAAATATATGAGTAAAACTATATATAAGGCCCAGCTAAGCAATGCTACTCAAAATAAGGAATAGGCCAACACTATCACCTTTGAGGAGATTGAAGAATCAGATGAAGAAGAATAAGAAGTCTACTTTACTGAGACTATTAAGAAAGATGTCTGCAAGCAACTCTATAAGAGATCATCAGGAAGACCCAAGAAGAATCTTATGGAAAAACAGATGAAAACTGCTACAGAAAGCCAAGATGAAGAAATAGATCAAGATACAGAACTAGAATAGGCTGTCTAAGATATTATCTGAAGAACTACCCCAGCCAGTAAAGAAGAAAAGAAGAAGAAGCTGTGCAAAACTAAGATCTTCAAGTATGATATCTTCAAGGATCTCAATCAACAAAAAGTCAATACAACCTTCAGCCAGCTGGCAGAAATACCCATGTTCAGACAGCAAATGAGATATAGACTTACTAAGATAATTAAGGAATAAGGATGGAAGATAACCAAGGTCAATAATATTTAAAAAGACTCTGAAGAAGAAAGTAAAGATAATTATAAGATATCTGCCTATGTAATCTGTCAAATTAAAGATAGAATCTTTGAGACCATTATTGATACTGAAGTAGAAGGATATCTTCTTAGTAAGAAAGCAGCAGATCACCTAGGTTGGGAGGTTGAAGATGTAATCAAATTGATATTTATCCTAGTAGATAGTATAAGAGTCATACCTTTGAGAAAGATTTGAAATATTTCCATTAAGTTCAGAGGAGCAACTATTTTAGTAGATATAATTGTAATCAATACTACCAACTATGATTTTCTCATTGGCAATCCGGCTTTATAAAGTCAGAGTAATAATTGACCTTAATGTCCAGAAGATATAGATCATCTACTAAGGTCAGAAGATACGAATTTCCATTAATGTCAACAAAGAAGTACTGCCTGAGATGGAGAAAGAAAAAAGTAAGCAAAAAGAAGTCTACATAGTAACTATCTAGAAAAAGAAGAAGAAAGTTGGATGGATCAGTGAAGAAGAATAATATAAAAGGATTATTAAAGAATATATACTACAAGGAGTCTGCCCTTATAGAATTAAGATATACTATATGAAACATATTGATGATTGCTATTAGTATATCAGTAAAATCAATAAAATCTACTATAAAAGAAAACAGAAGACTCTCAAGAAATAGACAAGGCAAGAAAAGGAGAAAGAAAAGGATGACAAACCATCAGTCCTTCTAGAGAATAGCAATTATGAAAAAGAAATCAAGGTCAAGATTTGGAAAATCTATCCTGATGCAGTTTTATCAGAATACAAATTAGAGAATATAGCTGGAATAAATATTACCATAGTAGAGAAAACTATACTAGAGCCCCAGATAACTACCCTGCTTACAACTAGTTTGGAAATAATCATTATAAAGAACTATGTTGGGATTCTCAAGATAAGAAGCAGTCTGGCTAAGAGTGAGATTACTATTAAAGAAGGAGTTATCAATTCAGACTATATTGAGAAAATACTACTTATTGCTAGAAATTACAACTCTATGATTATATTTCCAATTGAGAAGAACTAATTGCTACAGATATTGATCTTTCTAGTTCTTCAGCCAAAGGTCATAGAAGTCAAGAAGTTGGAGGAAATAGAAAGAGGAAGGAAAGGATTTAGATCTACTAAAAGAAGAGTATTTATTAGCACCAAGATTACAAAACTAGATTACAAAAAGGAGAAAACTACAAATAAGCATAGCTACACTATTGAGAACAAATTTCTACTTGAGAAGGAACTCAAGAAGATACTTTATGAATTTGAGAATATCCTAGCCACAGACTTGGAGAAAGATCCCACACTACTATTATAATGTAGACATAGAAAACACCAAACCAATCTACCAAAAAGTAAGACCAATTCCACCAGCCTATTGCAAATGACTTAGAGAAGAAATCAAGCAGATGGAAGAAGCCAGTATTATCAAAGAAGCCAGCAGTCCTTGGGCTTCACTAGTTGTATTAGCTTTAAAAAAAGGAAGTAAATCAGAAAAATTTGCCCCAAGGCTTTGCAATTACAGGAAGCTCAACCTGACTATAAAGAAGAATTATCAACTACTGCTCCTTATTAGTAATATCCTTGTAACTCTGGGAGATGAAGTACAGTATTACAGTACCTTGAATTTATACTCAGAATTCTACTAGATTGGCCTCACTAAAGCAGTAAGTAAAAAATCAGCCTTCATCACCCTAGATGAAATCTATATCTATCTTTTTTTTTTTTTTTTTT
>RBNI01004088.1:0-14673 GCA_003990745.1 Jimgerdemannia flammicorona | reverse complement strand
AAAAAAAAAAAAGAAGACAGTTAATAAAGGGAGTCCAAGCGACTATAAAAAAAAAAAAAAAAAAAAAAAAAAAAAAAGAAAAAAAAAAAAAAAAAAAGAAAAAAAAAAAAAAAAAAAAAAAAAAAAAAAAAAATCGATTAGCGGAATCGGACAGGGTAATTATCCAAAGGGCCAGTATAACAAAATAAAAATAAAAACAAGGCCCAAACGAAAGAGGGTCAAAAGAGAGAGAATGGCAAACGTAGACAATACATGAAATCATTTGTCAAAAGGAGAGCCATAACAATCCCATCAGACAATATAAAAGGAATCGTATCCCACATGGAGGGACACACGAAGATATTGTCCGATACCGAAAATTTGGAAACTAGAAAGAAATACTATAGCATATGACATTGCACTCATGGCCACTCATCATCGCCAAGCAGCTATAATACAAACGGCGCTCTCTCGCCGATCTACCTCAAAAAACCGAAAATCACCCCGCCACCTGCAACCACCTCTTCCGGCCTCCACCCTTAACCATTCGGCCTCATACTCCAACCTAAATGCCCATCCCTCATCATCTGCTGCTGCTGCTGCTGCTGCTGCTGCTGCTGCTGCTGCTGCTGCTGCTGCTGCTGCTGCTGCTGCTGCTGTTGCTGCTGCTGCTGCTGTTGTTGCTGCTGCCCGTACCCCTGCTGCCCGTACCCATTAGCATCGTTCGCGTTCGCGGGCCGCACATCTCCCTTGGGATATATAGCCTGATACTGATGCGGCCTTCCCGCAGCGGCAGCAGCAGCAGCCATGGCATATCTATGTTCCGTTTCCTCCGCAAACGACGCACGACGCGAGTACCCCCCCGAGGAGGGCGGCATGCCCTGTACGACCGATGACGACACCTGCTGATCCTGCGCCGCCTGGCCTTTCTTGGGTCGGTATGGGATGATGTTGAGGTTCCCCTGTCCCGGCTTCTGCGGCTGGCTCGGTACGATGGGGGTTGCGCTGGGAGGCACGGGCCGCGAGAACATGCCGGGCGTGCCGACCATCTGTGCAGCGGCCAGCTGCTGTTGTGCGGACTGCGGTACCGAGGCCAAGGGCGGCTGCGCGGGCTGTGAGGGTACCTCGGGAACCTGCTGGTGGCGGACGGCGGACTGCTGTTCGAGGATGCGCAGCGTGTGGAACTGCGGGATCGTCTGCGAGAAGATACCTGAAGGAGGCGGCGGGGTTTGCGCGGGTGGAGGGGAAGGAGAAAGACCTGGCGAGGAGCCGATCATTCTAGAGATGGGGAGTGAGCTTGCGGCCGCTGAGGACGCCGCGTACGCCATCTTTACGTCTGCGGCGTTGGACGAGTCGCCCTGTTCTGAGGCTTCGAGAAGCATCTGTTGTCCGCTGGGTGAGGTGCGACGCATCTCGATATTAGGTAGCTTCAAGGTAGAACCGTCGTCAATAGTCCGCCGCCGTGGCATAACCTTAATGGGCCGCGAGACCATGGGCGGGGTCCTGTCCGGCGTGCCCGGGGAGCTTGATCCCGACGATGGGATGGATTGCTGTGCGGCCGACGTTGATGACATTGGGATGTCGCTGTGACGGCGGGTGTGCTTTGGCATGCCCGTGGAGATGCTGAGCGTAGTCAAGGAGGGCGGTAGGTCTTCGTTCGAGGAGGAGCCAACGTGGTGCATGCGCTCATAGGGCTGGGAGGCCTCGAACTCTTCCGTTTCAAGGATGACCGCCACCATCTCCAGCACCGGGGTCTCCTCGGCGAAGGCCTTGATCTGAGTCATGCTGAGCCGGAGCTCCTCGTGTGCGGCCTCTGAGTAGCGTGGCGGGTCGCCGATCACGATGCTCTGGCGGTGCGTGGTCGCGGCGGAGACGATGCAATAGATCGCATACTGCATCCCCATGATAGGCGAGTGGAAGATGGACGCGTTGTGGGACGATTGCAGCGATTCAATGATGTGCGTGATGTTCGAGGCCGAGGCGAGGCAGAGCGTTCGGTGCGGGTACCGGTCCAGGCGTTCCCGTTCCGGGGTGCGCACGTCGGGTAACGGCCGACTGATGTAGGGACGATGTAAAGCGAGGATGACAGAGTGGTAAAGGATGTGAAGCAGACCGACGAAGGGGCTGGTGGGTTGCGGCGTGGCGGGGTAGGTGGTTGTGTCGGTCGAAGGTGGATATACCAGATGCGGGGGCAGCTCGTGTAAAAAGTTTTCGAGCGAGGTGTTTTGCAAGAAGAGGGAGGTGTGCTCGGCGATAATCTGCTGCGGATTCCGATGCCGCTGCTGCGAGAGCCGGATGTGCTCGAACACCTTGCCGAGGATCCGCCCGAGATAGATGAATTGATTGTGATTTGCAATCAGATCCTCTTCGTCGGCGCTTTCCTCGTTTGTCGGGGCGGGGAATTCGACCTCGCAGTCCTTCTCGCTTATGGTCAGAGCTCGTCCTTCCATGGCACTTCAAGGATGAGAAAATCGGGCAAAAAAATTTCGGTTAATGATACTTGAGAATGAGTACAATGTTAAATTCATCTTTTACCGTGTACCATAGTTACTTCGCTTTTTGTTTACACTACGCAAGCAAAAACGCATCACTCACATACGCATCCAACCGAATTCCAACACCCGACCTTCAAACACCCCGAATCTTATCCTCCACCAATAATAATGATAAATAAAAACCCACCTCATGATTCTATCATACAAGAACGCCATCCAGAACGTCCTCCTCCTTGTCTCTGCCTCCCACGGCTCCAGCCTCCACTTCGCCGGAGACTTGTTCAAACCGAGGTCGGTAACCATACGCATGGCCATTCCCAGGTACATCCACGACCTGAAGAAGAACCCCGGCCTTCTGACCTGCTCCTGGTATCGCAGAATAAGGATAAGCGCCTGGACGGTGCTCACACGGGGTACGTCGACGAATTCGTCGAGCAAGGCTATAGCGCGCTGGTAGGAGATGTGACCCGCATCGAAGTTGGGGCCCCCGGGAGATTGCCCGGGGGATCCTGGTGGGGAGGTCGAGGACGACGTGTTCTGCTGCAAGGACGGGTGGGTGGACCAGCGAGCGGAGACGGCGAAGATGGCATTAAGGAGGAGCGAAGAAGGCTGGTTGTCCGGATTCGCCATCTGCTGAAGGAAGGTTGGGTGGTGAATCATGGGCGTGTACGGGTGCACATGCTGGAAGTATGTCTGAATCAAATTGTCGACCAGGTCAGCAGGGAGGTCGATCGGCCCGCGGGACGAAGCCGGAAGCCCTGGCTCGAGCGTAATCGTGTCGCATCCATCCGCGGGCGAAGGGTCCGGGTCCTGGCCTAGCCAAGGCAAGCGGTCCGTTCGCGTTACCATGTCGGGGATATAGACAGCCTGACCTAGATCGTTGACGCTGAGCCTGAGCCGGTAAATGGGGTTGTCTGCGCGCGTGCCGGGCTCGTATGCTAACGCGAGAACGCGTGGCGAAGTAGACGAATCATGCCGACCGTCGGGGTCGGGGTCGTCTAAGGGGAATATGTCGCCGCCACTCATGGTTCGGCGGTGGTGCTCTGAAGGAGACATGACATCGTCGATAGACATGCGGAAGAGATCACGACCTCCGTCGCTGCTCGTAGCGTCTCCCCCAAGATTATCGCCCGGCACGCTCTGGAGATCTTCGATAGAGTTGAGCGCTTGCTCCACGCGACGTAAGCGGTTCTCGAGCATCTCAACATACTGCTTCGGGGGTCCGCGCTTGGGAGGGAGTTTGGCGAAGATACATTCGATATTGGCTCGGCGACACTTGGAGCATGGTTGCGCGCCGTCGCATTTTACCTAGTTGTGCATGAGGTCAGTTTCATGACGGGTGGGTTTCGGAGGTAATTGAATCAAAGACGTTGTAGATAGTTCAAGCATGGAAAAACGAGAGTACCTTTCGTTTTCGACATTCGTCGCATGCACGGCTGATCTTGAGGCGCTTGTTCCCGTTCGCGATTGTGCCTTGGTTCAGGTAATCGTCGTTGTCCTGGGGGTAGTCCATTGTGGTGGCACACACTCACGGAGAAGTCAGTGGCGCGCTCAATAAATTATATATTTGGGTTCAGAATGAAGGGGGAGGGGAGGTTGAGCAAGCGACAGGGCAATTATTGACAGTGTGGCGGCGGGAGGCAGGCGGCGGGAGGCAGGCGGTGGGTGGGTTACACGGTGACGTGTGGCGCTGGATAAAATCTGTCTGCACTCTGCAAAGGCATTGCGGTTCGCGGAGAATGAACCCTCACTCACCACACCACCCCTGCCCTGCGTCCCCTCACCGCCATCCATCACAACACCCTGCGTCCCGTCTCCGCCATCCATCACAATTCCTGCGCCCCCCCCCCCCATAGCGTGGCTGACCCTAAGCCAAACTCCGCATTTGGATCTCCCCTCCCCAATCCGTCCACCTCTTCGGATCTCCCCTCCCCCAATCCGTCCACCTCTTCGGTCTCGGCATCCCCTTTCCCGGCTTCCTGGCCCTCGTCTCAGCTGATACCCCCCATGTGCACGCACCTTATCTCCGGCTAGCCAATGTTCCACGGTGGCGCCCTGTGGTGCCTGCACCTCAGGGCAGATCCACATGCTCAAAAATGGGTACATGCAGCTCTTTTGATTTTCAGGAGTCGAAAACAACTCCGTAGAATTGGCTAATTTGGATGCGGCCAACCAAATTTATCACCTTGATCATTCCTTGATTACATTCTTCCAGCTAAGGCCCTTTCCCTTACGTCCTTGCCGCCCAGATACTTTAGTTCCGAGTGCGCTGTCATTCTTGGGACTTGATTGTCGAAAACTCCGCAGATCCCACAACTTTTTCATGCTGATATTGATTGAGAATACACATTTTATGGTTTTTTGTTTGTTTGTTTGTTTTTTGCTCGCGTAAGCGTGATGTATCTCATACTAAAATACCACGCGCGTATTAACTCCTACAAGCCTACAAACGGGGTGCCCATGAAAGGTTCGATATTCTTGTATCTCGAGGGGCCATGATGGCCAGTATGCACAATTCCCTTCACGTGATGATTTAACGTTTTTCCAGTCATTAGTCACTAGGCTGTACGTGCCCCAGGAACTGTGCATGACCTCTATCTGGACATGATCGACTAATGATGGCCATCCCTCCATCCCCTTCTCCTATATGCATCTGCGATCAAACAAACAAAAAAAAAAGGATCAAAATCATAAGGTGAGAAGAGGCGCAAGCTTGATGATGCAATCATGATCAGAATCATCGAGTCTTCGAGACTCCCTTCCTTGAATAGGATGATTTCGGCGAATACCGAGGGGTTGTACATTGATACGAAAACGCGAGTCGAAACTGTTGACCGATTTTACTATAATAAATACCTATAGCATTTACTATCTATAATGTATGACAACTATCACCATTGTCCTCGGGATCCACACCTACGAGGCTTGCGTGCTTCCGCATCTTTTTCGGGGGTGGATACAGTGTTACATAACATTTAGGGTTACGTTCAAGCGTGTGAGTACTGGCTCGACGGTTTAACGACATTGTTCGCCATACGTATTTACACCCAAACGGCACAGCCCCCTGCAGCCATCCCGTCAGCCCCGCCACATGATATGCCTTACCACCTCGCATATCTTGCCATTATCCTTCATAAGCATAACGGCTGACTGCACAGGCCCTTACGAAGGAGCACTGACAATCAGTTAATCCTCGCTGCTGAGTTTCTGATCATCTGCATTTTGGGGTTGGATAAAGAGAAAATGAAAGGCGACATTTGAGTATACCCCAAAGAACAGAGATCTTGACGAGCGTCCCAATAACAATAATTAAGACAGAAAAAGGAAACGATGATACCAAATGACGACGTCTCGCCAGCCTCCTCGTCGTCATCCGACTCCTCGTCACTGTCCAACTCCTGCCCACGAACGATACGTTCAATCTCCTCGTGCGGTATTTTAACCGCCTCGTCGTCCGGCTTTTTCCACAGCTTTCTCAGCCTCTTATACACCGTTTCCATGCTCGGCCGGTTCTTGGGATCCTTCCGCAAGCAGTCCATGTAGATCTGCTGGTACTCGTCCGGCGTCCCGGGGATCTCAAAGTAACCGGCCTCCTCTGATCCCCGACTCTTGCGCAGCCCACTCCACGGGTCCACGGTGGTTATGAGGAACCACAAGATCAGTCCGAAGGAGAAAACGTCCGACATCGTCGAGGTTTGCTCCTCAGGCGCCATGTAGTGCTTGTGCGGGCAGTAGTCAAGCCGCAACGACGCAGGAGGATTCCTTGCGTCGGTGCTGAGCCCGACGTCGACCAGATGCGGGATGTTGCGCGAGAAGAGGACGTTCTTCGGGTGCAGGTCGCCGTGGACAACGCCTAGCTGGTGCATCTCGTACAACGCCCACGCGATGTTGTGTGCGTGGTTGTAAATCTTTCGCCAGGTGTCCGCCGGGTTGTTAGAGAGGAATTCGTGGAGGTTCCCGCCGTCCGCGTGCTCCATCACCATCATAAACTTCCCCATTTCGTCACGAGTGATGCCGATTAGCTCCATTGTTGGCGAGCCCCTTCGTTGTCGGTCGAAACTGAGGTGGTTGAGCCAATAGGCCTTGGAAGGATCGAACTGGCGGTCAGGGAACAGGCTCTGGCAACGTACTGGAAATCGGTATCAGTCCCAAGCATGGAATGACTCACCTCGTTGATCAGATCATTGTCGATATACTTGAGGACGACTTGTCGTTCCGACTTCTTAGTGTATGAATTACCTCGATAATGCCAGTGCAAGAATCCCCTCTGATCGGCAGCCTTCAATGTGGCCGTCTTCAAGGAGCTACTTCCAAGTTCTGCTATTTCGCTCGGCCATTGGATCCAGACGAGACAGTCGTCGACACCGGAGATCTGTAATTTATCCAATTTTTCGCTTAGTTCGTCTGGGTCACAGGGGAAATTCTTCTTATTTGTGTCGAGTTGGCTTGGAATTCTTGTTTTTCTCGTAGCCTTAGTTGACGCCCCGGAAGACGATTGATGCTGGGTGGTACTTCGCGGTGAGTTGCTAGGTTGTCCCCGCTGTTCCATCTGTTACATGGAGCGCTTGCGCGGGGTTCGGGAGGCGGTTCGGGGAGAGTCGCGGTTTGGGGAGTGTCGTCGCAGCAGTCAACATTTGATCACCTGACTACTTCTGATCAAGACGCGTCCACTACAAGCTCTGCAGCCAATGCCGTAGCCTAAGAGCGAGTGTCAAAATTTTCCCAGGAGATTTTCTATGCAAGGATGAAAGGATCACTAGGGCTTATGATGGGATTTCCTCGATGATTAGAATAAGAAGAGCAACCCAACCTAAGTTTCGCTTCATCTAACCATTCCCCCATTTGCAGTCACACTAGGTGGAGGTAGTGATGACGTCAGCTCACGCGAACATTTAGGCATTTAGGGCGCGACACGTAAAACATTTCTCTACGCGCTCCTGCAATAATGGCCTCGAAGGAAAACAAAACCCCAAACATGTCCGAAAAGAAGATACAACAGAAGAACAACTCTTCCTCCACACCCACAACTCCCTTGACTCAGAAGACCCTCTTCTCCTTCTTCAAGACACCCACAACTGCCTCCACAAACAGCTCAACCCTTTCCTCCTCGCCCTTGCAACCCTCCCCCACCCTCAAAAAGACCCCCTCGAACAGCGGCTCCGCGAAAAAGAAACCCGGCAAGTACGACTACATTGAAATAGACGACTTTGATGACGATGACAACGAACAGGAGCAGGTAAATGAGAGTCTTGCCCGGAGATGTCGAGTTCAATACCCCGACCTCCGTGGGAAGCGGCCGGGGGGCCAGGAACGTCAAGGCCGATGACGTGCCTCTCACCACCATTTCTTTCTCTACTCCTGCAAAGCCTGTGACGCCGGTGACGCCCCACATGAACTTGGAGCCCGACAGGTCTGCGGAGAATGACAATGAGGGCGCGTCGCAATTAGGCGCGAGATTGGTGAGTATTGAGCGAGTGATATTGAGATGCTTGGATGCACATGAAGCTTGTAACGCGGTATAAACCAATTGCTACGAGCGGTCGTCTTTATGAGCTTGTGGAGGACGCATGTAGAGGACATACCCATTGTGAAACCGCATCCGAATTTTACAACCTGGTTTCCTTTTGCAGGCGCGACAAAAGCGCATTCGATACGACGAATCAGAAAATGAAGACGAAAATGGCAACGACGTTGCCGTTGCGTCGTCGTCACGCATGCGAACCCCCACCGATTCAGGTAAGATACGCGAAACACCTCAGCTCAATAGGCACAATGTGATGCGTTGTTCGTGATCGGTGGTTCACATGGAAAACCTTTTGGGAGTTCTTTTATTTATTTATTTTCTGACTGATGAACCCCTTTCTTTCTTTTTTTTTTTGTTTGTTTGTTTTGTTTTGTTCTTTTCGCTACTAGCTAACGTTACCCCGACGCAGAAGAAACGCAAAACCCTGACGCGCAAGTCATCGCAAGACGATGACGATGACGATTATGTCGAGTCCACAGGCGAAAATAAAGAGGATGCCGAGGATGAAGGTGCGTTCCTTAGAATTTCATATGGTCTGCATTTGCGTACAAAGAGGAGGCATCGGTTGGGAACCATTTTATTCCGTCTGGGTCAACAACATATACATGGTTGTGATAAATAATAAAAATGTTTTTCGGCGGGGTTTTTTTTTTTTTTATAATACTCAAAATATATTATGCATGCCTACCTTTAGCGATGGACGCTACCGAAGTAGACGACGTAGAGGATTACGAGCCGAAGACCTCCAGGGTTCCCAAGTCAGCATCCTCCAAGTCGAGTGACAAGATGAAGGTCGGTTTGCGTCTATTAGCCTCTTCTCATAATAATTCCGTCTGTTCCCAAACCATTATTGCGTTCACACCTTTATCCTCAATATTAATACACCGCTCTTCCAACAGCATCTTTCAGGCCCGAAGCATGGCAGCCATTTCATGGAACCAAAGTCTTCGCTGCTGAACAGCGTCGACAAGAAGAAGGTGAGCCTCGCGCGGATTCCATGACACGAATACGACTGGCGTCGTTTATCTTCGTCCGAATGATTTATCTACAATGATGGCCCAAATACCGCGACTGATTGAACTACGATTCATGACCCTGAATGCCATGAACATGTCTTCGCAGGATCGCGACAAGAAATTCAAGGAGAAGAACGACGACCGATATAGGTGGTTACAGGACATTCGCGACGCGCAGGGCAATCCGGAAGGTTTATATCCTCACCCTTCGTTAATTTCGTGATGAGGCAGAACGGGGGAAGTACGAAATGCAACAGATTTTGAGATATAATTTTTCTCGTCTGCTCTATCTCTCTTCTATCATATCAGACTCGCCAGACTACGACCCGCGCACGCTTTTTATCCCCAAGAACGCATGGGCCAACTTCACGCCGTTTGAGAAGCAGTTCTGGGAAATCAAATCCACGCATTGGGATACGGTGGGTGATTTTTATCATGGATTATTTTTGAGTGGATTGATCCTGAGACTACATTTATTTATTTACATTAATGATAAACTTTTTTGATTGGGGTTGTAGGTGGTTTTCTTCAAGAAGGGCAAGTTCTATGGTATTATAATATCCCTTGAGTCTTTTTTTTTTTTTTTTTTTTTTTTTTTTTTTTTTTTTTACGCCTCTTCCTTGCGTTGGAATCAATTACAATGTCGTGATGAGATATTTTGTGATTGTGAAATTCCAACGCTATAAATTCGATCCATATTAACGTTGTACATCCCAATGTTTATTCGACTGGGATCTCAGAACTCTATGAAAAAGACGCCGACATTGGCCACCGCGAATTCGACCTCAAACTCACCGACCGCGTCAACATGCGCATGGTCGGCGTCCCAGAGTCCTCATTTGACCTTTGGGCGAATCGGTTCGTCGCCAATGGGTAAGCATGAAATTGCTAAGTGCATCTTTCCTTTTCTCTTGAGTTTTTTTTTTTTTATAATGCATATATATACGCATTATTACATCCGTCCTCTCCAACCGCCAAAACACTTCCTTCGTCTTAACCAGACACAAGATCGCCAAGGTTGATCAGGTGGAGACAGCGATCGGGAAATCAATGCGCGAGAAGCTGGAGAGCGCTAAGTCCAAAAAAGAGGACAAGATCATTCGGCGCGAGCTTGCCTGCGTGTTGACGGCGGGAACGTTGGTCGATACGAGTATGTTGACGGGGGATATGGGCACTTTCTGTATGAGTGTGAAGGTGAGTCGATGAACTGTTCATTTGTGTTTTGGAAATCACGGATCCCTGGGGTGTATGAAAGCAAAGTGTAACTGTAATCGATGGTTGTACAATCTTTCTGATTTATTATTATTATTATTATTATTATTATTATTGCCATCTGTTGGTTTTGCTAGGAGCACTGCCCTGCAGACCACCTCCCTCCCTCCTTTGGTGTCGTCTTCGTCGACACGTCTACTGCCGAATTCCATCTCGTCGCCTTCGACGACGACCTCGATCGTACTAAATTCGAGACGCTGGTGATGCAGGTCAAACCGAGGGAGATTGTGTGCGAGAAGGTGTGTATGATGCATTTGTATGATGCGTATAAAACCAAATATATATATTGTGATTGGGATAATGGCTGGCTAGAGCTACACGACGGGGAAGGTCTCCACATACCTGGGAAGCGTCACTCACTTCATGGCATACTATTCATTAGGGCCACCTCACCCAACGCACGACCCGTATCCTTAAAAACAATCTCGTCAACCCCCTCTGGAACGCGTTAATCCCCGAGCGCGAGTTCTGGGACGATGTCACTACGAGGGATGAGCTCAAGTTCGCGGGATACTTTGACACGAAGAAGAAGGATGAAAAGGACAATGAGGATAGCATGGACGTGGATGAGGATGGAGATCGTGCTGGTGAAGGTGGGTTGCTTTTTTTATTTTATGCAACATGTGGTATAGATTATTGTGAAGGAGAAATCGCATTAAGGTTATGGGGAGTGACGGTATGCGCATGTAGCGTGATCAAAATATCAATTCATTTACATGTATGAACAGATTTGTGGCCAGAGGCGATAAAAAACGCGCTCAACAAGCCCTTGTTAATGGCTGCTCTTGGCGGTATGACATGGTATTTGAGATCTGTAAGTCCTCATGCCCGGAAACGTACTGAGTCCTGCTTTAAATGAAACGCATATCTGACACAATCTCACAGACCATCCTTGATGTTATCCATTTCCAATTCTCAGCTCAAGCTCGACACCGAACTCCTATCCCTCCGCAACTTCCATCCTTACGATCCTATCCGCCAGACCACCTCCCTCGTCCTCGACGGCCAGACCCTCGCCAATCTCGACATCCTCGAGAACTCCCACGACGGCTCCGCCAACGGCACCCTGCACCAACTCCTCAACCACGCCACTACACCCTTTGGGAAACGTCTATTCCGCAAGTGGCTTTGTCATCCGCTGCGGGCGAAGCGCGAGATTGATGATCGCCTAGACGCCGTCGAGGATTTAATGGAATGCCAGGACGCCCAGGACGTGTTTAGGGCTAGGTTCGCACATGTGCTGGACTTGGAAAGGGTTATTTCTAGGGTTCATGCAGGAACGTGTAAGGTCAAGGAGTTTTTGGGAGTCTTGGCTGCTTTTAAGACCGTGGTGGTAAGTGATAAAACCTTTTCTCTTTAGTAGATGCTTGGCTCGATAGATAAAAGTTATGCAGGTCGTGAGATAATATGCAATATCAACCAATCGCTTTTTCTTCCTTCAACACGAACAGGAAACGATGCAAGAGTTGACGCCTTGGGTTGACAATTTTAAATCCAAGCGATTACGTCTGCTTTTTGAAACATTCCCGGATATCAAATCTAAAGTGAACTATTTCGATGAGGCGTTTGATATGGCTGAGGTGGATGTTGATTGTAAGTATTGTCGCCTTCATATCAAGCAACGGCTTCGCAATTGGATTTCGTGCTTATGTTTAAAATTGCTTCTCAATGCTGATAATGCTTTTGATATGTCTGTATCGTGCACGGAAATATTTTATCATTGCTACTCTTTTGCAACAGACCAAAAGCTCAATACCATTATCCCGCGCCCTGGTATCGAAGAGGACTGGGACAAGGTGAACGCGAAGATCAGAGACATCGAACACAGCTTACAGGATCATCTTGTGGAAATGAAAAAGAAGCTTCGGTATGTGGCGTCAATGTTACCGATTATTTCCGTTGAGGTTAATGCCGAATGGCTTAACTTGATTTGAGAGGTTGCTAACCACGCAAATATGCTTTGAATCTCTCCTGTTTTTTCTGAACGATGCAGTTCGAACAAGCTCGTTTACAAGAACATCGGTAAGGAACGATACCAACTCGAGGTGCCCAAGGAAGTCAAAATGCCAAACGGTTGGAAGCAATTGTCTGCCACGACGGTATGTCACATTTTGTCCCGATTTTCTCGGAAAAAATGTGCTTTGTTTTTATCAATACTTGAGCCTGAAGTCATTGAATGATTCACTCATGTTATCCCATCGACGTTTACAGAAAGTTTCTCGGTACTGGGACGGCACGATCCACAACCTGGTCCAAGAGCTGCAAGAGGCTGAAGAGACCAAGAATGGCCTCGTCAAGGGGTTCCAAGCACGCACGTACGCGCGTTTTGACGAACATTACGTAGAATGGCTGGACGCGGTGAAACGGATAGCGGAGATCGATTGTCTTTTGGGACTTGCAAGGGCTTCGACTGGGTTGGGTGGTAAGTCGTGCTGGGTGACTGGGCAACACGTTTGATGACGGAATTGTGTGAGACGTGGAGAGCAAATAATTGATGAGTTTGTGCTGATCTCCAGAACCGGCATGCCGACCGGAGTTTGTGGAAGAAGGGGACAGCGTGATGGAGTTTGAGGAGCTGAGGCATCCTTGTGTTATTCCTGGGTGAGTAGAAACTGAATGGATGGAAATGGAATTCTACAATATAGACTCTACAGCCTACGAGAGCATCGATTAACACGGTTTTATTATATTTGGTGCATATAGGGTGGCCACTGATTTCATACCGAACGATACCTACCTCGGTGGAGATCGTCCCAACATCATTCTCCTTACAGGCCCTAATATGGGTGGTAAGTCGACACTGTTGAGACAGGTATGTTCTGTACTCATTGAAATCGATCTTGCTGGTCGATTTTCACGAAGGCCATTGGCGCCATCTGAAAGACATCGTTTGTCCGCGCTGCTCTAAACGCGCCGTTAAGCTTTGACGAAGGAATGAATCAGAGACAGGATATTCATTTTCATCCCATCATCCTACATCATCTTCAGTCCTGCGTCGCTATCATCATGGCCCAACTCGGTTGCTATGTCCCTGCCCGTCACTGCCGCCTTACTCCCTTTGACCGTATTTACACCCGCATCGGTGCCAACGACAACATCCTCGCCGGCCAATCCACCTTCATGGTCGAACTGTCCGAGACGTCGCGTGTCCTTCGTGAGGCTACTCCGCGGTCCATGGTCATCCTTGATGAGCTCGGTCGTGGCACCTCCACCTTTGATGGTTATGCGATTGCGTACTCTGTGTTACATTACTTGGCGACATACGTCGGATGTCTTGGGTTGTTTTCGACGCATTATCAGACGCTGTGCAGGGAATTTGAGAGGTGTGCGGAGGTGGCGAATATGCACATGTAAGTAATACATTATTTTCAACAACTCTACACATGACTTCTTTTCAAGAGACCATAGCCTAATCAGTTTGTAATTTCACAGGGCATACCAAGTCGACGAAGAACAGCATGAGGTCACCTTCCTCTACAAGCTCACCTCGGGCGCCTGCGAAAAATCTTTCGGCATGAATGTGGCAAACATGGCCGGCGTACCCCGCCGCATCGTCGACGCTGCCGAGCAAGCCGCTGCCAAATTCGAGGAGACGCATCGGTTGCGTGATACAACTTTCGCGGTTGCAGATGGGGATGCCAGACCGGCGTTGCCACTGACGGTGCTGTCGGATTTCGCATATCTAATGCAAGCAGCGGGATTGGATGCCAAGGTGGACCACGCTGGGAAGAGCGTCGAGCATAGGTTGAGTGAGATGGAGAAGAAGCAAAGCCAGGCGAAGGTGATAAGAAGGATTGTGGAAGGGTTGAAGAAGATGGGAAGGAAGGCGGGGGAGGCTTGATAACGTGATTGATGGGTAATCTGAAAGTGAGTCATGTGGTAGATTTTCCTCCGGGATGGACAGTTCGGCATGTATACCTTTGCGGGATACTATCATGTGCACAACTTCGACATCCACGAGATTTATTGTATATTCATATTGCTATATTTATCTATCCCTAGGTGTTGTATTTCTTCTGCTTCATATTGTTACTTCTTGCCAATACGAGATTGGCACAAGTAATGTTGTGTATTTGATTCTATACATCATTGTCACACAATAAATCGTGCGTGTTTGTACTGTTTCGATCTTTTCTGTTATCAATTGTGCAAGCCTACTTTGAAAGCGGAAGTGAAAGTTGGCCAATGTCCTAATGATAATGACATTCTTCGTTCAAACCACATAAAGCATTAGGTTGTATGCCTCAAATGAGACTAAAACAAAGCAAAATGAACGATGGTGTATTTATTGTTTATGTAACCATTTTATTGTCATGCTATAATACTGTGCCTATCAACAATAGAAACCTAAAATGACCCGCGCTATTGAGACCAAGCTATTTACCCA
>RBNI01004087.1:0-14674 GCA_003990745.1 Jimgerdemannia flammicorona | reverse complement strand
TCTTTCTCTTATTGAATGGCGGCTAGTCCATCCGCCCATTTCACACGCGACGTCAGCGCACTGTCACCTAACTCGAAAGCTTCGTAGGAAACCATCCTTTGAAGGTTTTGGATTTTGTCTTGTAATTCAAATTTGTTTTTTGTCCTCTAACGTGTCCCTTGGACCTATATTTCACACGATCAGTTGCCAGAGCGTCTTCGCAAAAACCTAGAGACCACAACATCTTTGGCAATTCCTTTATTCTGCTCTTCCACGCGCCGGGGTTTTTATTGTCTAGGAGAGACAAGTGTCCCAGGTCTACGGGAACTGGAAACAGCAAAATTGATATTCATACTTCCATACCACTGGCCGCAGTAAGCTTTGCTCGCCAAAAAAAAAAAAAAAAAAAAAGCGCATGTCGAAATAAGTTTGGGACACAGCGGGGTAAAAACTAAAAATTATTGTTGTTTTTGTTCGTCCTCTGGTCGGAGGCGGAGGATTACAGCCATCAACGACCACGATGAGTCAACTGACTGGTGGGGTGGTATGTATGAAAAAAAGAGCACGGGCTTGCGGGCAGAAAAGCGGTCGAATCGTCGTAGGTTTTGAGTTCAATTACCGTCCGTTTGGCGCCTTCTATCCTCAACCTTCCGCATAACCTTTCCCATTTCGGGCCAAGCGCGCTCCTGTCACCCGCGAAGATCGGTCGCACAACCCAGCCCTTGGGCAATCACGCTGCCGTCGGCGGACCCTGTGCTTTCTTCATGTGCTACCCGGTGGAGCCTGGATTCATGTGTTCGTGTGGCCCCGTCTAGATCACCGTGATATGTAGAACGCACTTGTTTGAAGGACTGATAGAATAGTGACAGGCGGGGAATGAAATATCATTTCAAGGTTTCCAATAATAAGAACGGAAGAGAGGAATTGATGCAAGGGCCAACGGGGGGTCCGGCCTTTACGCGCGCGGACAATCGTCGATATCGTGAGGTATTGCCTTACGCGTCAACAGCGAGATGGTTTGATAAAACCCCGAAGGGGATGCATACGTACGCACATCTCGCAGAGTTCACTCCCACGTCGACTTGAATACGCATTCGTCCAACACATGCAAGTTGCTCCGAGAAGCGGTGGGCGATGGAGTTAACTCCCTTCCCTCTTTCATTGCGTCATCGTAAGCAAATGACGACGTCGCCGCATGTGCGCCGTCAAGTCGATGCTATACAATTATGTACTTTCACAGGCCCTGCACTAGCTTACATAACCGGCCATTTCGCACATGGGCTGCTGCATCCAACGCTAACCCCATTCGAAGATCGCGAGACAAGCCAGAACCTATTATACTATCCGCTTTGGGAAATATTCGTGCGCGATGGCAGACAGTAATGAGTTGAAAGTATATACTTCCACGAAGATCACGATAAAGTTCCTTGATAGATGTGACCGAAATCTTGTTTTGGGCGTTGCCCCTGAATCAATTTCATCTTTGTCGCGAACTATATTGCTCACAATATCCGTTCGCCGCGCTTCTTGCTAGGATTGATCAAATAACCCGCGGATCTCGCTTCGAATGGGAAGAAACAAATGCACCCAACACCGTGTTCCCCGGTTGTGCGGGGTCCAAGGACATCCGCAGGAAAACATGGATCTCGCGATAAAGAGCGACCGAATGGAGTTTCAAAAGATGTATTGATTGTAATGATGAAAGAAAATTGAGATCCCACTACCAAGGTGGACATGTTGAACAATTTTTTTTCTTTTTTTTTTTTTTTTTGAGTCGTGCATCGAGCTCCAAAAAAGCGAAAGCGAAAGCAAACAGAAATGAAAATTATACAGCAGCCAGATAAGAGTACGACAATATAGCAGAATGGTGGGAGATGGTGAAAAGCTATTGGGACTAATTCACACCACCCAACCTCACGACTTGCGACAAAAGATGGATCTACAACCGATACATTCCATACATGGCGTAAAACAGGAGATAGACGAATAGGTACGAGTTGCCAAGTTCGCAACGCCTCTGCTCGACGGAAAACCCACTCACTACCAGGATGCCTCATCGTCATTCGAAACCCTCCCGTACTCATATTGCTCGCGCCCGACCACATACGATACACTTGCTGGGCCCCTCCCACGGCCACGGCCCCTTCTTCTCCCGCCGCGGCTACCACCGCCCCTTGCGCCTGGCTCAGCTCGATAGATACCCCAATCGCCCATCCTTACCCACCTCCCGGATGGTACGTCCCCGTTCCCATCCCATTCTTCGTACGACTCGCGCTCCCGCTGCGCGCGCTGGGTGTTCCGTTCCCTTTCCGCCCCCGCCGCCTCCGACGCCGCCATCATCTCTCCAAGCATCATCATCTCCAGCATCCGCGCCAGTTCGTCCTCCCCGGACACGGGGTCGTCAGGGTGGTCCCCCCAACCGGTGGCCCGGTACGCCGTCTCGGTAGCCATGTCGATCATGAGGTTGAGCTCTGTCTGCATATCTGGGTACCCCCAATCGTCAAGCCGCAAAAAACGACCTCCGCCACCCCATCCGCCACGGTTCACGCGCCTCCCCCCCCGCGGCCGCTCCACGGGAACCCGTACATCGGGCGCCACGGCCTCCGCGTGGCGGAAAAAGCAGTCGTCACCAAACAGGCAGGTGCGGCGATTGCGATTCGATTGCTCAAAATATCTGCAGGGGATGCGTGACAACGAAGCTTTGTAGCGGTCGTTCATGACTGTCTTGTCTTGCGCCGTCGCGGGGTAGATGGACGAGGGAATGATGTAGGGTGAAGGTGTGCGGCAGAGGGGACAGGTTTTGGTCGGCCCAAGGTCCGCGGTGGAAGAGGAGGTAGTGCTGGAGCCCGAGGGAGAAACGGGGCGGTGGGAATTGCGGTCGGAGTTGAATGGGGAGGCAAGAGATGAGCCCGAGGATTTATTTTTACGCCATTCACGGATGCATTCTATGGATGGGTAACAGGGTGGGAGAATTATAAATCAGAGTGGGTCTATTGGCCAAAAATGAGAGTGAGCGTAGTCTTTGGTCATAAAATAACACTTACCTAGACAGTAAACGTGATCGCACGACACTGTGAGGATCATAGAAGATAAGAGGGAAGGAGATCAGCAGGATGCTATGAAGGATATATAACAAGTGCGATCAGATGGTTCAACTCGACAACATTCATATTAAAAATAATAATAAAATAAAAATAAAATGTGCTCAGCAAACAAGCAAACTATTCACAGAGTACGACATAGCTTTCTGATTTCAACTCACCCAGTAACCCAAACGTCGCGGGAACCTCAAAGCATATTGCGCATTGTCTTTCCTCCACAGTCTCTTCTAGAGGTTGCTTCTCGACAAACTCTGGCTGGTTGTCGAACTCGTCGAACTCGGTTACAATTTCAGTGACCTCCTCATTCACAACCTCAGTGACCTCATCTAAGACCACACTGCCGACGTCATTCTCAAGCTCGTGTACAGGTTGTTCGTGGACCTTCGCCGGCCCGGCAATTACTGTAGACGTGGATGTAGTGGTGGAGTTGCTACTGGCGCTCGATGAGGACACAATGGTGGTGATGGTTCTAACGCTGGTAGTGTCGGAGGCGGTGGTGTCCCTCTCCAGGTCGATAATCAGGCGCGCGTCCTCCTCAATGGGCAGCTCGTGCAGGAACCAGCACGAAGCGCCGCGATGGCAGTAACCTTGCAGGAAATACTTACAATATATCCTTTGCTGAGAGGGCGAGGCAGTGGTGGTGGTGGGGGTGGGTGTTGGGGAGGTGAGCTGGTGCGGGAAGCGGGTTGTGGTGAATGAGGAGGAGGGGGAGGGAGTGGCGCTATCCGGAGTAGGGTTCTGGTGAGAGAAGAAGCAGTTCTGGCCGTAGATACAGGTGGACTGGAGAAAGAACCTGCAAACGGGTCTGTTCGTTGCGGCCATGTGGTTTATGTTGTTTCTGTTTCTCTGATGGAGTAGGGTTGAGTAGGGGCCAGGGGGGGAAGGGATAGGGGGGTGGGAGAGGGAGTGGGAATGACGGGGGGGGGGAGAATCAAGAAAATGTTGACGCTTGAGACTTCTGTCACATGACACTTTGGCCGCCATAATTATTCCGCCATAATTATTCCGCCTCATAATTCTCAATTCACACAATCAAATCCGAAAGAAACAAACAAATTTGCGCGAGAAATGTGACAAATGTATTGGGCCATGATCCATAATGATATATAACTACAACGTCTATTTGGACCAAGAAACTTCGCTAACCTGATTACATCTAAACTATCTTAATACCGAGCCCCAATGAATCCAACGGGCTCAGCCGGTTGATGTACATCGCCGCGCTCCCATTACCGCCGCCTATCGCGCTGCCTATCGCGCTCCCATTACCGCCGCCTATCGCGCTCATGAGCGGACTGAGCGACCGGCTGGTGGGCACAGGCATCCCGTCCGCCCCTAGTTCTCTTGACGCCATCGTGTAATGGTGATATCCGCTATACCTGTCGTCCGTCTCATCATCCTCGCACATCTTGTCCTCGTGATGCCTGACGTGTGACCCCAGATCGTTCAGTTCAATCTTGACGTCGTTGTGATCGCGCTGCATCTTCGTCGCCGCCGCCGCGTCCTCCTTCGCAATGTCCGCCGCCAGCGTCGTCCCGACGCCCGCACGCGTGCCCCAAGCCACCTCGTGCAGCGTAAACAGCGCGTACAGCTTCATGATTGCAAAATAGTAACCAAAAATGAGCCACGCGGGAATATGGATGATGTCTTGCGG
Organism: Jimgerdemannia flammicorona; assembly: GCA_003990745.1. Lineage (NCBI taxonomy): Eukaryota > Fungi > Mucoromycota > Endogonomycetes > Endogonales > Endogonaceae > Jimgerdemannia > Jimgerdemannia flammicorona. The sequence continues at coordinate 9,940 of RBNI01004087.1, read as the reverse complement.
CCGCCGCAGAAGGTGCGGAGTGAGCTTGAACGCGCGTGTGAGTAGTAGCCAGCAGATATATGAGACGAGGATGTTCCAGAGCGGCTTGGGATGCGGGTGGTTGACCTGGTGGAAGGCGTAGACGCCGACGAGAAACGGTCCGGCCAGGAGCGTGAATGGGTTGAAAAATTTGTCCAACATCGTGAACGCCACGTACGGGTGCCGAAACCAGATGTAGCGCTCCATGAACAGCGAACGGAAATCGGAGCGCCAGGTGTTGCGCGTCCATCGCAGCACCTGTTTGATGAACCGCCAATTGTTCTTGAACGTCGAGTACAGCTCTGCCTCCGGGCACACCTGGATGTACGTGTTCCACCCGTGCGACACCATCCACCGCGTCAGGAACTTGTCGTCTCCCGAGTTTAGCGGGTACTTGTCCCGCCACAAATCGTTCGTGAACCCGTACTGGAATGCCGGGTCCTTGAGGATCAGCGTGCGATACGCCGCTGTCCGCCCCGAAATACAGCACACTCCGCCATCAATGTGCGTCGACGCCGCTACCTCAATGTTGCGGAAGCTCAGCCGGAACCCGGCCAGCACCTCCCACACCGTCTGGTACCCTGACGGGTCGACCGCGTGCACCGTCTGGCACGTGCCGACCCCACCCATCTTGAGGTCCTCGAAGCAGGCCAGCACGTACTCCAAAAATGTCGGCTTCCAGATGGCGTCGTCGTCGGCGAAGACAATGATCTCCGTATTGCAGTTATTTATTCCCTCAGTCATTTGGAGCCGCTTGTTCGCACGCGACACCGTCAATACGCGGATCTTGTCCGGGTTCACCTCGTCCGCGAGTTGCTGCAGCGGACCGCGCATCCGCTTCTCCGTGATAATCAAAATCTCGTGCGGGTCGTTCGCCATCCAGCTACGTGCTGCGATTTTGAACTCTTCGCCAGCGTCAATTGTCGGCACGATGATTGTGACATCGTCGGGCGAATACGTGGGGTTCGCCTTGGGCAACACAGGTCGATAGAAGAACCAAGCGGTCACCTTGATGAAGAACCATAAGTAGCGAAAGAATCCGATGATACCGAGTGGCAGGAAGAAAGGTAGAAGTTGGTCGTCGTTGGTGAGATAAAGCATCTTGGCTGCTCGAACTAGGGGGGGCCGGCGACTAACGGTGAGAGAGAGAAGTGAGGAGTTCTAAGAACAATGAATTTTCATTAATTTTATTATTATGGCGAGTAAAAAGGTCATTGTCACGACCGGACAGTGCATCCTTCGTGATGGGAAGCACTCGCACCACACCTAAATTTACATTCTATAGCACAAAGTTCCCGAATTAGCTACATTAAAATTCTGAGTCTAATTTCGTCACCTGCTTCGGTGGCATGTTGCATGCAACTATAACATTTTCTCCTATTTCAGGTTTCTGTGAACACGAATCCATAACTATTGTTGGCAGGGCAAATTGGCGTCCCGATTTTTGAGCAACGTGCTTTGCATGCTGCCGTAATGTAGCTGACTTCCCGAACCTATAAAATGATCGCATGTGGCGGAGATACGACTGTACAAAGGCACATAAATCCATGAAACAAAGATTGAAAGCTTCAACTCCATCGTCTCTTCAAATTCCTAACCGCACTTGGTGACCAGCAAACCAACTCGACATCTTGTCTTGCATAATCTGATTTAGATATGATTGGTGTGTGCTATGGCTCGAACTGTATATACCAATCTTAAAGCACAAGTCGACAATAATTTCCTCAAGCTCGAATGGAGTATGCGGAAGCGGAAGAATGTCGATATCAGAATATCGGAAACGGTGCGACCTAGTTATTTACGTGCGGCCAGACCCCCCTTTGGTTCTCGTCAATGGAATCGGGGTGTTTTTGGGTGTCGAGTGATAGAAAATCCACAATTTCAACGATGCTTAATGTGACCGTGGTACATAGCATGGTTCCACTTAGCTTTAAATGAGAAGCTGACATAGTACCTGACAAACTTTTTATTTTTATTTTTATCTAGATTTCGCCAGTGATTATCAATATGGCAAGCGATTAAAAATTCTAGAAGAAAGGACGGAATCAGACATTCGATGACGGGATATGGTGTGGCGATTAGAAAAGATCGCACCTATACGAGTGGCGGTACGAAATTAATAAACGAAGGGAGCATTACAATAATATCGGCTGGAAAATAGCATTATTCAAGATACAAATTCACTGTTATTCGCCAGCTTGAACCTTTAATGTCATATACTCGAACGACGCAAAAATAAAAATTTTCAAAGCAAAAAAAAAAATCCTATTCTATGTATAGGACCGTTCAAATAGCACAAGACACACTTTGCCAACTTGAAGTTAGTGTCGACTTGTATCATATTCAGCCTCATAACATTGTCATACAAAATCGGCATACGGCACTGGTGAGCAATATGTAATTATCCCTTTGTCTGTATTACCCCTATATTTAGAGGCATGACTTAACTTTTGAAATCACAATAGCTTTATAAAAATATTTTACTGATAATATTTTCTACCTCTGATAAAAATTTTACAAAAAAAAAAATTGTTATATTTTCAACAGAAAAACAATGTTTCAAAAAACCTTTTTTTTTTTCTTTTTTTTTTTCAAACTTTAATTTATCTGCTAAATGAATTTAAAAGACATTCTTATCTACAGACAAAGGGAGGATAAAATTAGTAGCTTTCCAAAGTCGGACGTATGTACAACCGGTGAAGACAACGGAAACAAATGTGCCTCTTCACTTAGACAAAGTGCAATAGTAAATGACGGGAAATCGGTTGGCTTAATGCGTAAACATGTCCTCTCGTCGGCGATTCCGCTCGCATCCAAATGGGGCCTGTTTATGTAATTACACACAATGTCTTGTCTGCCGTATGAATTAGGTTGGCACCTTGTATTGCTAATTTTCTCATCTATATCTCTCATATATCACTGCCGCTTCGTGCATTGGTCTACTCAAGCGTGTAAAGCTTACCGCTTTTCTATGTGAATCCCGCTTATGTCTGTGCAAGGTTTGTTGAGCGATTTACAAATATCTAATCAGTATCAATATTAGTTTGCTCGTCGAAAATGTTATCTCTCTGATGATCTGTAAAGTCTGTCCACATTCATTCAAAGGTTATCGGTGTCTATATAAAGTATTTCTTTCGATACACGTATATCTTGCCATTCATAAAAGGCTGTCCACTGCATACTTGATGACATACTGCAGAAATGGAGATTGACATTAGAGGCTGCGACAACAATCTTCTGTTGAAGCAAATACTATAATGGAAAAATATGGCTAGCAGAGTTTTTTTTTTTTTTTTTTTGAGCTGTTGGTACTCCGCCTGTGAATGGATGGGCCGCGTACATTGAATCTGTGTCGGTCGGACATTTGCCTAAAAGGTTGTGACGTGTTGATGTGGACGATTTCGGGAAGGATTGGAATTGTAATTTTCACTGTCACGCAGATGTTTCTGCGATACAAGTTGTTCATCGAGCACCCACTTGAGACTCATAAAAAAATTAAAAAAAAAGCTTCCATTGGTATAACTAGCAAAGATGCATTTCATATAATTTATAGAAATATGTCATCTAATCACTCTGATAAGGACAACTCACGCTTACAATATTTAAAGCAGTATAGCGACTTGGCCTGTTGAAGGTTCACGAGGAGAATGATTTTTGTGCTTGGAAAAGTACTATTATCATAACAATCTATGAAAAATAGGGATATACTTACAGGCATCGATGAGAATAGCCGGTTTTATCCCTCCAAAATCCATCCACACGGTATCGACCAGCTCATCGAGTCGGAAGATAGGCCGTCTGCTTTTTGCCGTTATTATTGAATTCGCGTTCATGCTTCATCAATCTCGGTACTGAATTACGAGTATCGTGCAAAATAATCCACCCAAATGTTTTTTTTTTATACTGTAGCATATTATACGGATATGCTTTGGTAACAAGTCGTATTCACCGAAATGTTTGACCCAGGGTGATGTCACGTGTGATATTAACCCCACACAAAAAGCCACCCAATTCTCTTCTCCCTACCGATCGGAAAAACGAGAAAAAAAAAACTATGGTAAATACACAATTTTTGTTTTTATTTATTTATTTATTTCATATTTTGTTATAGCGTCTCCTAAAACGTTTCTCTTACGCATAGATTACTGGACGCGAGCAAGCTCGAAGTGGGCTCAAAACTCTACGATTAAAAAGCACAATCATTACTAGAATCGGTGCAGGTCAGTCTTTCTCCTTTCCTTTTCTTGTAATGCGATTCGCGAGCGCGAGGTATGCGCGGATGACAGAACTTATTTTTCGATAGTTCATGCATGTGGCATGTAAGGAGCTTCACCACGTGTGGTTGATATTTTCCGCTTACGAAGGGTCACGAGGAATTGGTGCGCGAGAAGATTCCTACGGGTGTTTTAGGAATTTGGAGAGGTGTTTACGATTTGCGCTGTGATGTAGTCACAGGAAGCAACTTAACAAGTATACTAACTTTTTAATATCATCTTAAATTTAGGAGAAAGTTCCGGCCGGATTCCGACTCCCCGACCATGGGACAAGCAAGAGGCACTGCAACATAGTCGGTAGGGACGGAGACGTCGAGGAGGTCCAAAACGAAAGGGCTGTAAGGCCAATGGGAACAAAGTGCGTGAAATTCCTAATGGCCATTAGAGGTATATATATACTAGAAATGGGCGATTTCTGGTTTGTTTTAAGATCATCTAATTATTAACCTGATCGTCCTCTCAAGCCCTATGTACTACAGAATCCTCGACCTCCGGCCCCCGGACTCGACCTTCGGGCTAGCAATTTGTTACTATCAAGCAGTACAACAACGCTCACTCTTCGCCAAGAACACTAGCTTCGACCCTCTAAGGCATGTCACGAAGCTCTTTAGCATTTTGGAGTAGGTTCTTTTTTATTTTTATTTTTATTTTTTTAGTTCGGTAATGTTGTGCAATAATATATCTTATACTATGGCAATCTAACTGTTTTTGACTAATCCACAGTCGAATCGGGACAATATGAGTTGATGTAATCATCTGATGGAATTGTTGGATGAGGCGATAACAGAGGGCCACGGAGTAAGGCAAGCTGCTTTAGTGAATGGATCTTCCACGCAATCGATGAATGGTATGCTCTATATTTCCAAATATCTACTCTTTCTATTCAGCTTGGTTAATATTATTTTCTACTACCAGTGTTGGGATATCACAAACGGGATTTCTCGGAACTATCTCACGGAACGAAATATCATTCATAATTGAGGCCCTTCTTCGATGCATTATGGACGTGTATTTGTGAGTATACATACATATATACTTGATAAATTAAATATTATATCTAATTTACAAATTTTAATCAGTGGTGAAGGAGAGTCACGGGTTTCCAGGAACCGGTGAGTGGTGTAGGTGAGCAAGTATTTCTTTCTTTCTCTCCTCTCTATCTCTACTCATTGATTTACGTAGTTGTCTCCTTTTTTTTTTTTTTTTTTTTTAAGAGTCATTCTGCACTTCCAGATTACGTGCGAGAATCGTGGCTGTCCGCGACCAGCTTGCCTATATTTTTCGTATTGTGATAAACGAATATGGATCATCCGTGCAGCGAAGACGCTCTTCATCGTCGCTATATGTGTTTGGTTTCTAAATCAAGGTTTACGTTGTGTATTTCCTTGGAGGGAATGTCTTTGCAGTTTCCGACATCGGAAGTGCCCGTATTCCACACACTCTCGAAACCATTCCAAACCACATATATACCGGCCTACGAAACCAGGCGAATCAATAGGCCTCCTTATTGGGTACAGGAATTTGCGTGACTTTGTTTCGTAACTGCTAATCACAAAGGGGTATTCGCAAAGGCTGTTGATACGTTTATCATTCTACGTAATGTTCATTGCAAGCCTTGCCTATTACCTTAGTAGCCATAGGACCAGCCATATACTGCGCCCTTGTATTTTGTATTTCTTATTACGGTCCTGTATAAAATTTTAATACTAGTTTTAGTTCAAAAATCTAGTTCGATGATGTCGACTAAGCACAGAACGATGGACAGAACGGCGATAATGACAGCTGAGCGCTTAGCGATGTTGACTAATAACAATGATGGTAAATAGGAGCAGAACAATGATACCACCGATGAGTGGCTCGGTGAAATACGAATCGCGGAAATTCCGCACCCCGATTTAATATTCACCATCATGCAAACGAGATCTTTTGTTTGCAGCAGCAAAACTCTTGTAAACAAAAACAAGCATCGCCACACCCATAATTCTCTCAAAAACCCCGACCAACGTACTAACACCCCTTCCAGCACCAACAGCAGCGCGCCAAAAATGTCTCTAGAGGGCGATAATACGGGGCAAAACCTCGACTCGGGCAAACAACAATCGTACCTGTTTGCAAACAACGAAAACTAGCTCCGTTTCTTTCAGCTTAAAATAATAACCAGTCGCCCGAAATATGTCAACGTTCGAAAGAGCGGAGATAGATTCAATCATATATGTATCAGCCACGTGCCTGGGTAATTATGGCCGCTTTGTGGCTGACAGAGTTGGCAGAATGATCGACAATGTCAATGCCACACCCAAATCGCTATACGTATAAACTTGTCCATCTCGCACACATTCGAATAATAAATAATGACCAACCCGACGATCGCTCAGGTATGTGCAGAGCGATGCGCACCGCTTGATTATGCAACTTGTGGATATGCTAGGGAGTATATTGTGTATATAATTAAATAAACAAAATAAAATATCGGGAAACATCCCGAAGATTTGGGCGCAGTACCATATTTCGGGTGTCTTCGCTTTTCTGTATAACAAACAATCCATAGTAAGCCTAGCGCACCGACGTATCTACGTGAAACTTATATAAATATGCTATATGCATAGGTCCCTACGGTCTAAGAAACCACGCACCGACACCCTTACAAACATGCGAATATCTTTGTCAAAGGATCTCGAGCGTGGCAACCCCGGCGAAATCAGAATCCGCGTCAAGGTTTCCACCGATGACGATCCCGACACCGAGCTCTTTGACAGCCACTCCTTCGACCTTCAAGAATGCCAAAAGGATCGGCTCGTTGCCGTCGAGGTCTTCACCGGAAAACCCCTGCCTAGGAAGCTCAGAGACTATGGCAAGATATTGTTTGGAGCTCTCTTCTCGACTGATGAGCGGAGTCCTGCCCGGCAGCGGTTACAGCAAATAATACCATCTCAACCATCCGGTCGCGTCCTACTCGAGCTCAACGGCGACAGTGATCTTGACAGCATCCCCTGGGAATACGTGTGGGCTGGTGAGGCATATCTGGTCCATCAATGCATGTTTGCACGAGTGAATAAACGGAAGGAGCCTCAGCTGCCGAAAATTCCGCTGCGCATTGTTGCCGTCGTACCAGACCCCATCACCCCGCCAGATGATCCGGACGTGGACCTTCCCGATTTGCATTTGGGCGATCAGTTCCAAAATTTCATAAACGAGCACCACGCCAACACGAAAAAAGTAATATTGGAGCGCGTGTTCCCACCGACCGTCGATCGAATGGAAGCATTGCTCATGAACAAACGCGAAGCAGCCACAGCACTCCATTTTATGGGGCACTGCGGATCCAAGAACGGTGCAAGGGCCCTCCTCTTTGAACACAATGAGACGGGAAAACACGAATTCGTTGATACATGGCGCCTCACTATCTTGCCGAAAAACGTGCGGCTCGTGTATTTGTCCGCTTGCAATACCCGCGACATTGCCCGAGTCCTGTTCGAACGCGGTGTTCCATATACCATCGGTTCGTACTGTTCTCTACCGGACGATCTCGCTCGCAAGTTCGAATCCAAGTTCTATCAGCTCCTTGCTGGCGGCTTCACGGTTGAGAGGGCGATGTGGAAGACGCGCGTGTTCCTCCAGGACCACGACGACGTCCGGCGACGCGACTATTTCCCTGGTGCCATGGTATTGTACTCGTCCGCATTTCGGGAGGATGACGGCGTGTTCGAGTGTGAGGAGGGTGTGCCCACAGTTCAACTTCATATGCCTCCGAACAACCTCGGGTCAATCGGACTCACGTCAAATTTTTGCGGACGCAAGAAAGAACTTGTCGAGCTGAACTCTGTTTTGAGACGTATGGCGAACCGCGGCAAACAGACATATCCCGTGCACACCATTACAGGCATCGGGGGGCAGGGCAAGACAGCGTTGGCCTTGACAGCATTGGGACGGACAGCGCATCTCTTCCCCGGTGGGGTCTTCGTTTGGTCGTTTGATAGCAATCCGGTGTCTGTCATTGAATATCTTCAGCAATTGGTCGATGTTATATTCCCAGAGAATGTTCAAATTCCCAGTGGTGACGGCGGCGACGTTCAGCTCTTGGGAAAAGCCATAATCAAGAAATTCGTTGGCTATCCGGCGTGTTTGTTGCTTCTCGATCATGCCGATACATTGAAACACTCAGAAACGGGTGAAGAATTAGAAAAATGGCTTCAAAAAATTACATCGGCATCGAACAGCGCAGTCAAAATTCTTACAACATCGAGTGAACCTCTGGGGTGGAAGGGTGAGATAAAGATGCCTCTAAACGGCCTAATTGATTCGGATATTACTAGCGGCGTGGAAATATTTCTTGGAAGTATTGACGACGCTAATGTACGGGAGAGGATAAAGAAGGAAACTCAGTCGTTGCGGGACCTGGTGAGTTTCGTGGGCGGGCACCCGTTGAGTTTGGTACTCCTTGGAAATGCCGCCTGCCAACGACAACATTCCGACAAGCTGCCGGAAGACATTATACGTGAACACTGCAGTACAATGCTCATGGATGGGACTTGCAAAAGTGGAAGCCTCAAGAAATGTTTCCGACCAACGATCAGCACGCTTTCAACACAGCAGCTTCTGGTGTTACATATGTGTTGTCTCTTCACCGGACCAATCACAGAAGGGGTGCTCAAATTCATACATTATTTCGTCGACGGCACTGGTGCATCCGAGGAAAGGAGAAAATTTTGTATAGGGGACATCGTTTGGAACTTGCAATATCTATGCGATCGCGGATTATTGTCCAAAAAAAATGAAGAATACAGGATTCTCATCGCTCTAAGGGAAGGTATGAGACAGTATAATTCTGAGCGGCATCTCCGACTGCGTTTGCCGATATCTGGCCTATACGATAACACATTTGTAATGGGCATTGTTGAATCGCCCAAACATGGTGAGCAAATTAAACGAATATGCCGATTTTTGTCCACTTCCGTCATTCGTTCTAACTATCTTTACTACAGAAATATCCACAACAGTGGAATGGCAACTCCACCAAATTCAAGCCCACATCGGTAGTGAAGTAAAAAACAGAACTTTCGGCATACAATACTACTTTGTCGAAATCGCGGGTCCTCGTATCGTCGATTTTCCTGACATCAACAGCCATGGCCCCGCAAGGACGGCGGCACTGCAGCAAGCACAACTCCGTCGTTTGGCTGTATTCATATACATACCATCGGAAACCACCCAAAAATATTTCCCTCAGATTTGCAGGGATCAGATCATACCAGTTGTGGAGGAAAAAAAGTTGCCCTTCATTCTGTGTTTGAGCCATGCCCGTGCCGACAGCGTGATTCCTGCAAAGGCGGCTTCTTTTCTGATGGAGAAAGCTGCCGAAGCTTTGCGAGCTAGTCTGGAAAAGACGCACAAGATAATTCGGACAGAAGCTCCCTCCGGTGAGTTGAATTCGTATCTGGTTTTGATTTACAGCCACCTCAAGAAAAACACCTACTCAAACATACACATATGATACCGTTGGTAACTCCTCAGAAGTTGAAGGGAGCAGCATGAACTCTGATACCATACCAGGTAAGCGAAATTTCAAAAACAAAATATTGAGCAGGGCCGACTAGTACGAGTTGGTTACTGAAAAGGAGGTTTTTTTTTTTTTTTTTTTTTTTTTTTTT
>RBNI01004086.1:0-14675 GCA_003990745.1 Jimgerdemannia flammicorona | reverse complement strand
TTAAAGCATGATAAATATAAGAGATAAATATAGTAAATATAGCAGAAATAGTAACAAAGAGAATATTCTACTGATAGTTATTTAATTAGCTTAATGTTCAAAAATTAATAATAATTATGAGTATATCACAATATCTATATAATACTTTAAAATCAAATAGTAATTTAAAGTATAAGCTAATTGTTTAACTAATGTGACAGTTGATCTGAATTAGGAACATGAATCAGAGAAATTAGATATTTGATTATAGTACTTGAACCCAATTCCCAATATAGTATAGCCTTAAAAATAGCAGTCATTGTTATTTCACAACTATTAAAGTTTTTCATGAATATTGAACTCTTTGCAGATATTGAATATTTCACAGATATTGAAAGATTCAATACTTGCAAAAAGTGACTCATAACATAGTTATAACTTAGCCATCTTATAGCTAGCAAACTTGTATAAATAACCCAGTATCTTAGAGTGAATAAACCCCAGATCAAAATAGTTCAAAGTAAAGAGAAAGCAAAAGAACTAGTAAGTCTGTAGGCAGATATACTTTGAACTCACCCACCCCTATATCCAAGGACTCTGCAGAGTCAAAGAAGATTAAGTTTTCAAGATACAGAAATCCAACATACTTCTAAGGTTAAGTGTCTACTATATTACAACTTAGTACCTATTGGCTGGTAATTCAAGATGAATCTCTCACTTTTAAGCTGAACAACAAACAACCACTACCACTTGAACAACCATTCAAATCAAACCAAGATACCTAGACAAGATGGATATAAGACCACCAGTATTCCATAGTTATACTTCAGATAAATCAATCATTATCATCATTGATGATTTTGAGCAATACACTGCTGTAAGGGGCCTGATAGCAAGGCAGCAAGTAACTCTTATATCCTTCAGTCTCCGAGGACCAGCAAGAGCAGTATTCACAGCTGTAACCCATATAGAAAATGATGATGATGCTATGCTAGCAGTACAGAAGACCTGGCTCTGAGCCACATACTATATAGACAAGATCAAGCAGGTACTAAAGGATCAGCTCAATATAACATATTAAGGAATAAGTAAGAATCTAAACACATTCTACACCAGAATCCAATATTAGATAATCCTTGCAGATTATGCTGCTGTTATAGGAATCAAGTAGCTAAAGCAACTTTTATAAAAGAAATCTACCCAGAAATAGCCCTAGATATCTACTTATTACCAATAGTCTTGGATCTGACACAGAAGGTCATCTATGCTCAGTGATACTAGATAGCCAGATACCTACAAGACCATACAATAGAGAGAGTCACTAGAGTTAGAATTGAAGTACTCAAGGCAACTAGCATGATCCCTATCACAGTGATCAATTGAAACACACCTCAACTAAGAACTACTAAACAATAGAGAAATAGTGATCTCATGGAGGAAATCACTAAGTAGTTCACTGAAATGACTCACCACCTAGGAGATGTGGTCAAGAAAATCAAAGAAAGAGACTGCTGTCCAGTTCAGAAATTTGTCACCACCTTGGACAAGAAGAGAGGTACCTGCTATACCTGTGGAGAAGAGGGCCACTACTCATATAAATATATGAGTGAAATCAAGTGCAAGACATAGCCAAGCAATACTACTTGAAATAAGGAACAGGCCAACATTATTACCTTCAAAGAGATTGGAGAATCAGATGAAGAGGAATGGGAGGCCTATCCTGTGCAGACTACCAAGAAGGATGTTCACAAAGAACCCTATAAGAGACCACCAGAGTGACCTAAGAAGAACCCTGTAGAAAAGCAGATGGAGACTGCTATAGAAAGTTAAGGTAAAGAGATAGACCAAGATATGGAACTAGAACAGGCTGTTCAAGATATCATCTGAGGAATCACTCTAGCCAGCAAAGGAGAAAAGAAGAAGAAGCTTCATAAAACCAAGATATTCAAGTATGATATCTTCAAGGATCTCAGTCAATAAAAGGTCAATATCACCTTTGGGCTGCTGGTAGAAATACCCACATTCAGATAGCAAATAAGATATGGACTCACTGAGACAACTAAGGAGCAAGGTTGAAAGATAACCAAGGCCAACAATGTTCAAGAAGACTCAGGAGAAGAAAGTGAAGACAACTAAAAAAACCTCTGTCTATGCAACTTATCAAATTGAAGATAGAGTCTTTGAGACTATTATTGATACACGAGTAGGAGGATACCTTCTCAGTAAGAAAGCAGCTGATTGCCTAGGTTGAAAAGTTGAAGAAGCAATAAAATTAGTATTTATTACAGCAGATGGTACAAGAGTCACATCTCTGGAAAAGATCCAAGATGTTTCCATTAAGTTCAGAGGAGTAATCATCTCAGTGGATATAATCATGACTAATGCAACCAACTATGATATTCTCATCAGCAACCAGTAGCTTCATAAAGCTAAGATAATAATTGATCTGAATGCTCAGAAGATACAGATTATCTACCATAGACAGAAGATGTGAATTCCCATCAATGTTAACAAAGGAGTCCTGCCTGAGATAGAGGAAGAAAAGAATGAACAAGAGAAAGCCTACATAGTGACAACTCAGAAAAAGAAGAAGAAAATCGGATGGATGAGTGAAGAAGACTGGTGCAAAAAGATTATGGAAGGATATGCACTACAAGGAGTCTGCCCCCATGGGATCCAAATGTACTATATGGAGCATATCAATAAGTGTTACTAGTGCACTGAAAAAATCAAGGAAATCTACCACTAAAGAAGAGAAAAGGTCCTCAATAAATAAATAAGAGAAGAAAAGAGAATGAAAGAAAAGGAGGAAGAGGATGATAAACCACCAGCTCTCCTTGAAGATAGTGATGATGAAGAGGAAATCAAGATCAAGATTTAGAATATTTATCCTGATGCAGTCTTACCAGAATACAGATCAGAAAATGCAGCTGGAATGGATATTGCCATAGTGGAAGAAACCATACTGAAACCCCAGACAACTACTCTACTTGCAACTGGTCTGAAGATAACTATTCCAAAAGACTATATTGGAATCCTTAAGACAAAAAGTAGCCTAGCTAGAAGCAAAATCACAATTGAAGGAGAAGTCATTGATTCAGATTATATTGGAGAAATACTACTTATCACTAGAAACTACAATCCTATAATCCTATTTCCAATTAAGAAGAAGGACCAACTGGTATAGATATTGATCTTCTCAGTTCTTCAGCCAAGGATCATGGAAGTCAAGAAGTTGGAGGAAACAAAAAGAGGAAGAAAAGGATTCAGATCTATAGGAAGAGAAGTATTTGTCAGTATTAAGATTACCAAGCTACAGCACAAGAAGGAGGAAACTACAAAAAAGCACAGCTATACTATTAGAAATAAATTCCCACTAAAGATAGAGCTCAAGAAAATACTGTATGAATTTGAGAATGTCCTTGTTACAGACTTCAAGGATATCAAGAGAAATACTCCACACTACCATCATGATATAGATATCAGAGATACTGAACCAATTTACCAGAAAGCAAGATCTGTCCCACCAGCCTACTGAGAGTGGCTCAGAGAAGAAATCAAGCAAATGAAAAAAGCTGGTATCAGTAAGGAGACCAGCAGCCCCTGGTCTTCACCAGTTGTACTAGCTCCAAAGAAAGAAAGCAAACCTGGAGAATTTGCACCAAGACTCTGCATTGATTACAGAAAGCTCAATGTAGTTACCAAGAAGGATCACCAACTACTGCCTCTTATCAATGATATCCTTATAACTCTGGAAGACAAAGTACAGTACTACAGTACCTTGGATCTATACTCAGGATTCCACTAAGTTGAACTCACAGAAATAGCAAGTGAGAAATCAGCCTTCATTACTTCAGATGGAATCTATATCTATCTGTGAATGCTATTCAGAATATACAATACCTCTACAAGCTTTCAGCAAATGATGAATAAAATCTTCTGCTATGATATGAGAAGATGGATGATGATTTATATGGATAATATTATCATCTATAGCAAGACAGCCAAAGAACATCTGCAGCATATCCAGTAGATGATAGAAAAGCTAAGACAGCATGACCTTTATATTAAGCCCAAGAAGTGCAAATTTGTGGAAATTGAGATTATCTATCTTAGCCATATTATTAATTAAGATGGAACACACACAGACCCCCTCAAGATTTAAGCAGTAGTAGTATACCCAAGGCCCACTATAGTTACCGAAGCCCAAGCCTTCATAGAACTTACCTCATACTACCACCAATTCACCAGAGGATTCTCTAACATTGCAGGCCCAATCTATGAACTCAATAAGAAGAATACCAAGTTCCAATTGACTAGCAGGCAACAAAAAGTATTTAATGAGCTCAAGGTCAGACTGACCCTGGCACCCATCCTCAGAAGACCCAATTGGACTCAAGAATCTATCCTGCAGACAGGTGCAAGTATCTAGAGACTAGGAGCAGTTCTAGTTCAAAAAAAAAGACAAAGTAGAGTATATCATCACATACCTAAGCCAAGGAATCTGAGGAGCTGAAAAAGAATATAAATCCTACAAGTTGGAATATCTTGCAGTTGTCTGGGCTATGGAAAATTTCCACTACTACCTTGTCAGAAGATACTTAACTATCTAGATGGACCACTCAGCCCTCACTTGACTACTGACTACTGGGCAACCCAAAGGAATCTATACCAGATAGATCATAAAGTTGCAAGCATATGATGTAACTATTAAGCACTGTCCAGAAAGAACTAATACTAATACAGATGTCCTCTCATAACATTTCAAAGGACTCTCAATCAGTAAATTAATCATGAATAAGAAGATACAAATTGTAAAAGCTTGGGAGTTTGAATAGGATATTTCGGAGATGAATTACCTATTCAGGAGGAAGTTGTGATGGTTGATCTGAATTAGGAATATAAATCAGAGAAATTAGACATTTGATTATAGTACCTGAACCCAATTACTGATCTTATAAATACATAGTAGTCATTGTTATTTTACAACTGTTAAAGTTTTTCATGAATGTTGAACTCTTCACAGATATTGAAGATTTTGCAGATGTTGAAAGATTCAATACTTGCAAAAAGTGACTCATAATATAGTCATAACTTAGCCACCTTATAACTAGCAAACTTGTATAAATAACCCAATATCTTAGAGTGAATAAACCTCAGATTGAAATAGTTCAAAGCAAAGAGAAAGCAAAAGAACTAGTAAGCCTGTGGGCAGATACACTTTGAACTCACCCACCCCTACATCTGAGGACTCTGTAGAGTTAAAGAAAATCAAGTTTTCAAGATACAGAAATCTGACATACTTCCAAGATTAAGTGTCTGCTATGTTACACTAAATAGATAAGTACATAATTGATATAAAAGCCATATATTTAAATTTTATAATTTTTGGAATTAATTTAGAATACTTCCATTAGAGCTAACTATTAAATATATTATAATATTTATAACTTTCTTAGTACTTCTTTTATCTTTTCTAGATCTTAATTATCTGAGCTCAGACATTATTATATAATTATTCTATCTTTTTGAAGAGATCTCTGAGACTCTATATGATCAGTAGTTCTGGTTTTCTTAGCAAATATTATCTCAAATAGCTTTTGTTTACTAGAGATAGTAGAAGTATTCTGAATTTCATATAGGATCTCAGATAAGTAGAGATTTCAGTTAGTAGAATTCATTCATTCTATTATATCATTGGTTAGAGAGTAGTATGATATAGTTTATTTTAGATAGATTTTGTAAATTTGAACATAACTTATAATTATATTATTGATGAATTCTATATCTCAGTCAGAGATAGGTTCTTCTGAGGGTCTATATCTGAGTGTTAGACTATGAAGATGGCCAGCAATGGTCATGATATCAGTAATTTTCATTAAGAAAGATTTGAGCTATTTGATCAGATATTTTATAAATACTAAAATATATTTATTTCTATTGGTATAACAGACAGGAGTCTAATAATAGATATCTACTCTCTATCTCTGAAAGATGTTATCTGGTAGTATAATTGGTTGGTAGTTCTTTTTTTCTTAGTATTATTATCAGATATCACATTTCTTGAATATATCTCTTATTGATATATATTCTAAGATTAGATCAATATTAATGTATTTTTTATAGCTTTTCTTCTATATTTACCTATTTTTGGTAGGGTTTCTGATATTCTTTTCAGATAAGGTCTTCTTGTACTTTAATGATTATAAAAACTTCCTTTAGAGTGTATACCCTTTTTCTGATTTATTCAGATTAGTAGAAAAGTATATCAATATTGTTGTGAGCTTTTTCTGCCTTGTAAATAATAGTGATTTTATAATTCTATAAGATAAGGATCCAATGGGCAAGAATTTCAGTAGGTTTCTTATAGTTAAATAGCTATTTGAGAGTAATATAGTTAGTTATTAAGTAAATTTTTTTCTAATAAAATAGTATTTAAATAGAGTAATTATTCATTTAGCTATAAGATATTCTAGTTTTGTACTGCCATAATTAGCTTGCTGCTCAACTTATATAAGCTATTATATAGTATTACTAATTAGATCTTTCTAAAAATAAAACTACTATAAGGCTATTTTTAGAGATATCTATATATAAGATGAATGACTTCTATAGATTAAATTGTATAAGAATTAGTACTATAGTTATATAGTACTTGAGTTCTCTGAAGACTAGTTCTTATAGTTCTATCTATTTATATAGTACTTCTTTTTTAAGAAGTATTTGAAATAGAGTAGCAATTTGGACAAAGTTCTAAATAAATCTTCCATAGTAGAATATTTGTATCAGAAATAATAGTATTTTCTTTTAGGTCATAGATACTGACCAGTTGTTGATCTTCTTGATTTTCTTTGAGTTTATATAGATTCTTTTTTTAAAAATAATAAATCTAAGAAATTTGAGTTTCTGTTTTTTAAAGTAGTACTTCTTAGTATTGAGTCTCAGATAGTTCTTGTAGATAAGCTGAAAGAATTCTACTGAATGATGCAGATGTTCTTTGAAATTTGCTGAAGAGATATTGGAGTTATCTATATATATAATTAGATAGTAGTAGATTAGTAAACTATAGACTGTATTTAATATTTTCTAAAAGTTTGAGGTATATTATAGAGTCTAAAGAGTATTTAGAGAAATTCAAACAATTTTTCAAAAGTAAAGAAAGTTATCTTTTAAATATCCTTGAGGCCTATGAAGATTTTATAGAATTTTACAAAAAGGTTAAAATATCTAGTATCTTATAATTGGTCTAGAAAGTCATCAATTCAGGACAAAGGATAGACATCTTTTTCTATTACTGAGTTGAGCTTTCTGTAGTCTATACAGGGTCTTCATCTTTCTTTCTTATATATAATAAATAGAGGGCTGGTCTAGAGGCTGGAAGAGAGTCAGATAACTTTATTATCTAAGAGTTTTTGAATATATTCCTTCTTAAATATCTTTAAGTGATAGAGTATTCTATAAGATTTTGGCTGAATAGGTGTTGTATTTCCTGTATTTATACTATAATAGTATAATAAGTTATATGGCAGATTATCATAGTCTATAGTAAGAATATCTTTATATTTATAAAGAAGTTCTATGAGTTGCTACTGTTGCTGAGAGACCAATTCTTCTCTAATATTAATAGAAGGCTTTATTTTCTTCTGAGTCATAGAAAGGTCTTTTCTTTCTTCTAAGACCTTTTGCTATTTTCTGATAGTTTTAGTTTATAAACTTCTTTATATATCTGATTGAGATAGGATACCAGATAGCCTATAATGGTTTCTTTTAACAGAATAAGGCTGTCTAATTCTTAGTTTATTGCTTGAGAGTACATAGAGTTCATCTTATCTAAAAATATATATTATTTTATATCCAGGTTCTTGATATTCTCATTGAGTTTAAAGAAGAGATTTCTAGAATCAAGCAGTATAAAGTTTTCGAAGATAGTCTGTTCTCTTAGTTCTAAGATAAGGTTCTTGTATAGCTTAACTGATTGGTAGTATACTTATTGAGAAGCATTCTTCTTGAAGTAGTTGACCTAGAGGAGATATACTTCTTTCTTATCTGAGCTTCTAAATCCTTCAGTTTATCTTATATCTTAACTCAGTTTAGAGACCTCTTGTATTTAGAGAGTCTTGATATTTATAGAGATAGCTTGTATAATATTTTACTTTTTGTAGATTTAGTTCTATTCTGTATTACTATTGTTTAGGATAATCTTGATTTTTTCTATATATCTAGAGTCTATTTTTTCTCTTTTTATAGTTATTTCTTATCTAACAAGTCTAGACCTTGAGGTCAGTTAGATATAAGTTCTTTGGGTAGCTATCTAGCTAGTCTTATATTTGGTATTATTGTTTTTTCAAGCTTAATAGATTCATTTTTAAGATTGTGAAGATCATAATCTATATCTTTCTGATGAGTTTTTTTTGGGAGGTTTAGTCTTAGGATATAGTAAGATATACTGAATATTATCTTTGCTGAGTTTGAGTTGTCCTTAGGCTAAGGCTCTAGTAGATGTAAGTCTCTAAACTATAAGGTTGAGGTACAGCTATCTGGCTCTAGTAAAGAGATCTCAGAGATAATTAATTTCTCTTTTATTTATAGAATCTAGGACTTCTATGAAGTTGATAGTATCTTCTATCCATTCTTGATGGATTTTATATCTGATAAGAGCTAGGATATCATTTTTTAGATTATAGATCTTGAGAGTCTTCTTTTTGATTTTCTGGTATTATTTCTTTAGTTCTGAGCTCTACTATCTTCTTTCTTAAGTATATATATAGTAACATCCTGGCTAAAATAAACCTTCTGATATAGACAGTCTCAGTAATCTAGATGTTTTCTATGATTACAGTATTGCTTGAAAATATAGTTCTCAGTTATTGACTTCTTGCTATCTTAGAAATCAGTATGTATTCTTACCATAAGTTGAAGAAAGGATGGCTAAGGGTTGTACTTCTGTTTAGATAAAGTGATCTTATCTATTAGCTTGTCTTTTTAATATTGTAGTGGTTTCTTAAAAGATAATTATCTATATCATTATAATTGAGAATTCTGATCTACAGTATCTCTATCTTTCTAATTAGTCCAATAAGTGACACTGATAGCAATGGTCTTGAAAACAGCAGAAGACCTTTTAATGCTGATATCTTCTTAGCTAAAAAGCTCTTTTCTGGTATATTTCTCATCTTAGTATAATTGTATCTATACTTAATCCTTCTTTAGTAATCTAGGAGTTATTATCTTCTAGTAGTATCTAGTGAGAGTTATTCTAGAGAATAAGTTCAGGGAGTTTCTCCTATTTAGATACTTCTTATTCGGAGAATTCTTCATTAGATACTTCTTGACTTTGGATTACTTATACTTCTGTAGCTTTAGTTATAGGTGTCTTTATAGAGTAGTTATATTTCTTCTTTCTTTTTCTATACTCAGAGCAGACTATACTAGGAAAATTCCTTATTCCAATAATCTTAGAGGAAGGTTTGAGATACTTATATCTTTTGAGACAGATGAGGTATTCTCTAGTATATTCTACAATGGCTCTAATTGTAATAGAGATAGTATCTTTGGCCCATATATTGTCTTCTAGTCTGTCATTTACTAAATTAATTTGTGGGTTAAGTCTGAGATCATTTCTATCTTCAGATTCTTCTTCTTTTTCTATAGTAGATTCTTTGCTATCTGTATACTCTTTCTCGATAATAATCTTCTTCTTCTTCTTTAATTGTTTATTACTCATTATCTTAATTCTGTACTTCTTTTCTCTGTAGTCAAATTTGAGTACCTATTGGCTAATATAAATGACTGTATTCATTTCCTTCATCTAGTTGGTACTAAGGATTATATTATAAGTAATAGCTTTAGTGATAATAGCTTTTGGAATAGAGAACTGAATATATTTAAGAGATAATGATATTTTGTACTTCTCCAAAAGATTGAGTTTGAGTTCTATCTGCTATTGTAATACTAAGATTAAATGATCTATCAATAGGTCACTAAAGGGTATTGAGAAATTATTTAGCAATAATATAGATAGCTACTTCTGTATCAATAAGAATTTTTATCTTCTGTTCTCTAATATTTCTATATAGATATTTACTGATATATTTTATAAAGATAGTGATTAGTACTAGTTCTTATTATGGAATTGGGACTCAGCTAGTATTGAACCTAGTAGTTCTCAATAGTTTGTTTTAAACTCTGACAGATATTAGTTATAAAAACTGTAGGAGAGAGACTTCTATCTTGGTTTCTTGAATCTTTTGTCAGACTTTATTATAGATATCTCAGGATATAATCTTTGGAGTATACTTCTTCTGGACTTTGAAATAATAGGCTTTTGTTCTTCTTGCTCTATTTTTTTATCCTCTGATAGTAGTTCATTTATTTCAAGAATAAAAGATGAGAGGGACCTGGAAGATATCTCAACTTGCTCCTTTATCTTCTTCTTAGATAATTCTTCTATTAGTATTTCTAGATAATGTTCTTACTGATATCTTTCTTTTTTTGACTGAGTAGACTATTTTTCTTAATTGAATATAGGTCTAGTTCACTGTAGTCTTTGCTATTACTTTTTTCTTCAAAGTTTTCATTAGGATGAGCTTTAGGTTTTTTGTACTAGATTGTATTCTTTCAATTTAGTAGTTCTAAGTCCCTTTAATTACTTCTTCTGTTGTCATATTCTATAGTATAGTATCTAAACTATCTATAGTAAAAGTATTGGACTTAGGCTCTGTCTTTGACTAGATACCTTCTTTCTTCTTATAGCTGATAGTTTCTATTATCTCTGAGTAGGTAGTCTTAGTTTCTTCATAGTATATACTCTCTGTTATCCTATAGATAGGTTTTATTTTCTCATATACTGAGTTTTTCAGTTTGTTCAACTGATTGATTCAACTTATAGTTGAGGTCTTGGATTTCATTTCTCTCTTTCTTCTACTTCTTAGCTAGATTATTTTCTTTTGTTTTTCATATTCTTGAAGAAGTCTATAGAGTTTTAACCAAGAGGTGTTTCTTGTTATTTTTCTTATTGTGAATACTTCAGATAACTCTTTATCAGATATCAAAAAATTCTTGAGCTGTATCTACTTGTTATTCAGGTCTTCTGATATATAGAGTATAGATATACTAAGTAATTTTTGAAGAAATCTCATTTATAAAAGTCATTGGGACTATGATATCTTGATTGGTAGTATTGAACCCCACTATATATTCTCTTCTAGATTCTAGTAAAGAATGCCCTAGGTGATTTTTTAAGATTCATCTTCATCTCTATGATGAATTCTTAGACCTTATAGTAGATTTCATTTTCTGCATATTTTTTGATAAGCCAATGGATCATGGCCCTATATTCTTCTATAAGTTCAGAATTAATGAGTGGGGTAAGTATAGTAGAGATCTCACAGAATATGAGATTCAGATAATTTAGGTAATTCAGAGGTTTAATATCAGCAATATAAAGTATTTATATTTACTAATATAATATAATAAATAGTATTGTAATTATAATAATAATAATAAAAAATAACATATATATATATATATAAAATTATATTTGATAAACCATCTATATATATATAGTTTACTGGATTGAGTTTTTTGATATCTGTTAATATTGTGACGGTCAATCCAAATTAGTAATATGAATCAGGGGAATTAGACATTTGATCGTGGTACCTGAATCCGATTCCCAGTATAGTATAGTCTTATAGTTAGCCAAGTCTCCAATTTAGACAATGTCGAAATATCTTGACACTTGTGAAATCGATGACCCAATATAGTATAGCATTTAGACAATGGCGAAAAGTCTCGACACTTGCTAAATGACTCATAACTTAGCCATATAACTCCATAGCCATCTCATAGTTAGCAAACTTGTATAAATAACCCAGTATCTTAGAGTGAATAAACCTCAGATCGAAATAGTTCAAAGCAAAGAGAAAGCAAAGGAACTAGTAAGCCTGCGGGCAGATACACTTCGAACTCACCCACCCCTGCATACCGAGGACTCCGCGGAGTCAAGAAGATCAAGAATTCAAGATATAGAAATCTGACGTACTTACAAGGTTAAGCGTCTGCTACGTTATAACTTGGTGCCCATTGGCTGGTGATTCAAGACGAATCCCTCACTTTCAAGCTGAACAACGAACAACTGCTACCATAAGAACTCATACAACACAATCAGATAAAATGGACATGAGACCACCTGTATTTCACGGATATACTTCAGATGAATCAATCATCACCTTCATAGACGATTTCGAGCAGTATGCTGCTGTTAGGACCTTAACTGCAGGACAGCAAGTAGCCCTCATGCCCTACAGCCTACGAGGACCTGCAAGAGCAGCATTCACAGCTGCAACCCATGCAGGAAATGATGCCGATGCTATACTGATAGTACAGAAGACCTGGCTCTGGAATACCTATTATACAGATGAGATCAAGCAAGCCCTGAAGGATCAGCTCAATACAACATGTCAAGGAATGAGCGAGGATCCAAACACATTCTTCACAAGAATCTGATATTAGATAATCCTCGCGGATTATGCTGATGCCATCTGAGACCAAGTAGCCGAAGCAACCTTTATGAAAGGAGTTCACCCAGAGATAGCCTTGGCCATCTGCTCATTACCAGTAGTCCTGGATCTGGCACAAAAGGTTACCTATGCTCAGCGATATTGGATAGCCAGACATCCATAAGACCACACAATGGAAAGAGTTACTGGCATTAGAATCAAAGCACCCAAGCCAACCAGTGTGATCCCTACCACTATGATCAATCGAAACACACCTCAGCTAAGAGCTACAGAACAACAGAGAAACAGTGATCCTATGGAAGAACTTGCTAAGCAGTTCGCCGAAATGACTGCTCACCTGGGGGATGTGGTAAAGGAAATCAGAGGAAGAGATTGCTGCCCAATTCAGAAGTTTGCTGCCACCTCAGACATGAAGAAAGGTACCTGCTACAGCTGCGGAGAAGAAGGCCACTACTCATATGAATGTATGAGTGAAACCAAGCACAAGGCCCAGCCAAGCAATGCTACTACTAGAAATAAGGAGCAAGCCAACATCATCACCTTCGAGGAGATCGGAGATTCAGAGGAGGAATGGAAGGTCTATCCTGCTCAGACCACGAAGAAGGATGTTCGCAAGGAACCCTACAAGAGACTGCCAGGAAGACCTAAGAAGAACCCATAGGAAAAGCAGATGGAAACAACCACAGAAAGCCAAGCTGAAGAAATGGATCAAGACATAGAGCTCGAGCAAGCAGTCCAAGATATCATCCGAGGAACCACTAGCAAGTGAAGGAGAAAAGGAGAAGAAGCTTCGTAAGACCAAGACTTTCAAGTATGATATCTTCAAGGATCTCAGCCAACAAAAAGTCAATGCAACCTTCGGCCAGCTAGCAGAAATCCCCACATTCAGGCAGCAAATGAGATTTGGACTTGCAGAAACCACCAAGGAGCAAGGTTGGAAGATAATGGAGGCCAACAATGTTCAAGAAGACTCTGGAGAGGAAAGTGAAGACAACCATAAGACTTCTGCTTATGCAACCTGCCAAATCGAAGATAGAATCTTTGAAGCCATCATAGATATAGGAGCAGGAGGATGTCTCCTCAGCAAAAAGGCAGTAGACCGCTTAGGATGGGAGATCGAAGAAGCAACCAAGCTGATATTCATCACAGCAGATGGCACAAGAGCCACCCCTCTGAGAAAGATCCAAGATGTTCCCATCAAGTTCGAAGGAGCAACCATCCCGGTTGATGTGATTGTAACCAATGCAACCAACTATGACATTCTCATCGGCAATCAGTGGCTTCACAAAGCCAGAGCAATAATCGATCTGAATGCACAGAAGATGCAGATTGTCTACCGAGGACAAAAGATGCGAATCCCTATCAATGTTAACAAAGGAGTGCTCCCCGAGATGGAGGAAGAAGAAGGTGAGCAAGAGGAAGCCTACATGGTAACCACACAGAAAAAGAAGAAGAAAGTTGGATGGATGAGTGAGGAGGAATGGTGCAAGAAGATTACAGAAGGGTATGCGCTACAAGGAGTCTGCCCCCACGGAATCAAGATGTACTGTATGGAGCATGTCAATGATTGCTACCAATGCACTGGTAGAATCAAGAAGATCCACTATGAAAGGAAACAGAAGGTTCTCGAAGAACAGGCCAGAAGAAAAAAGGAAGAGAAGGAAGATGACAAACCACCAGCCCTCCTAGAAGACAGTGATGATGAAGAAGAAATCAAGGTCAAGATTCAGAAAATCCATCCTGATGCAGTTCTATCAGAATATAAGTCAGAAAATGCAGCCGGAATGGATATTGCCACAGTAGAGGAAACCATACTGGAGCCCCAGACAATCACTCTACTCGCAACTGGACTAGAGATGACCATTCCAAAGGACCACATTGGAATCCTCAAGACAAGAAGCAGCCTGGCAAAAAGCGAAATCACCATTGAAGGAGGAGTCATCGATTCGGACTATATTGGGGAAATACTACTCATTGCTAGGAATCACAATCCTACCATTCCATTCTCAGTCAAGAAGAAGGATCGGCTAGCACAGATACTGATCTTCCCAGTTCTATAACCAAAGATCATGGAAGTCAAGAAGTTGCAGGAAACAGAAAGAGGAAGGAAAGGATTCAGATCCACAGGAAGAGGAGTATTTGCCAGCACCAAAATCACCGAATTAGATCACAAGA